>CAJVQJ010000006.1:0-105000 GCA_911387685.1 Dolichovespula media
AATTATGAGGATAATATGGACGATAACAACGATGATAATGACGATAATAACGACGATATTAACGACAATAATAACGACGATAATTATGTGGATAATAAGGACGATATTAACGAAGATAATGACGATAATAACGACGATATTGACGACAATAATAACGGCGATATTGTGAGGATAATACGGACGATAACAACGATGATAATGACGATAATAACGACGATATTGACGACAATAATAACGCCGATAATTATGAGATAATAAGGACGATATTAACGAAGATAATGACGATAATAACGACGATATTGACGACAATAATAACAACGATAATTATGAGGATAATAAGGACGATATCAACGATCAAAATAACGATAAAAACGACGATAATAACAACGATATTAACGATGATAATGACGATAATAACGACGATATTAACGACAATAATAACGAAGTTAATTATGAGATAATAAGGACGATATAAACGAAGATAATGACGATAATAACGACGATATTGACGACAATAATAAGGACGAAATTATGAGGATAATACGGACGATAACAACGATGATAATGACGATAATATCGACGATGTAACGACAATAATAACGACGATAACTATGTGGATAATAAGGACGACAACAACGATGATAATGGCGATAATAACGACGATAATAACGACAATAATAACGACGATATTTATGAGGATAATAAGGACGATAACAACGATGATAATGGCGATAATAACGACGATATTAACGACAATAACAACGACGATAATTATGTGGATAATAAGGACGATAACAACGATGATAATGGCGATAATAACGACGATATTTACGACAATATTAACGACGATATTAACGACAATAATAACGACGATATTTATGAGGATAATAAGGACGATATCAACCATGAAAATAACGATAAAAACGACGATAATAACAACGATATTAACGATGATAATGACGATAATAACGACGATATTGACGACAATAATAACGACGATATTTATGAGGATAATACGGACGATAACAACGATGATAATGACGATAATAACGACGATATTAACGACAATAATAACGACGATAATTATGTGGATAATAAGGACGAAAACAACGATGATAATGGCGATAATAACGACGATATTAACGACAATAATAACGACGATATTAACGACAATAATAACGACGATATTTATGAGGATAATAAGGACGATATCAACCATGAAAATAACGATAAAAACGACGATAATATCAACGATATTAACGATGATAATGACGATAATAACGACGATGTTAGAGACAATAATAACGACGTTAATTATGAGGATAATAACGACCATAATAACGATGATAATGGCGACAATAACGACGATAATGTCAACGAAATTTACGTCGATAATAACGACGATAAAAAGGACGGTAATTTTGACGATAATAACTAAGATAATAACGAAGATAATAACGATGATAACGACGATATTAACGATGATAATGACGATAATAACTACGATATTGACGACAATAATAACGCCGATAATTATGAGATAATAAGGACGATATTAACGAAGATAATGACGATAATAACGACGATATTGAGGACAATAATAACGACGAAATTATGAGGATAATACGGACGATAACAACGATGATAATGACGATAATAACGTCGATATTAACGACAATAATAACGACGATAATTATGTGGATAATAAGGACGATATTAACGAAGATAATGACGATAATAACGACGATATTGACGACAATAATAACGACGAAATCGTGAGGATAATACGGACGATAACAACGTTGATAATGACGATAATAACGACGATATTGACGACAATAATAACGCCGATAATTATAAGATAATAAGGACGATATTTACGAACATAATGACGATAATAACGAAGATATTGACGACAATAATAACGACGATAATTATGAGGATAATAAGGACGATATCAACGATCAAAATAACGATAAAAACGACGATAATAACAACGATATTAACGATGATAATGACGATAATAACGACGATATTAACGACAATAATAACGAAGTTAATTATGAGATAATAAGGACGATATAACGAAGATAATGACCATAATAACGACGATAATGACGACAATAATAACGACGAAATTATGAGGATAATACGGACGATAACAACGATGATAATGACGATAATAACGACGATGTAACGACAATAAAAACGACGATAATTATGTGGATAATAAGGACGACAACAACGATGATAATGGCGATAATAACGACGATATTAACGACAATAATAACGACGATATTTATGAGGATAATAAGGACGATAACAACCATGAAAATAACGATAAAAACGACGATAATATCAACGATATTAACGATGATAATGACGATAATAACGACGATGTTAACGACAATAATAACGACGTTAATTATGAGGATAATAACGACCATAATAACGATGATAATGGCGACAATAACGACGATAATGTCAACGAAATAAACGTCGATAATAACGACGATAAAAAGGACGGTAATTTTGACGATAATAACTAAGATAATAACGAAGATAATAACGATGATAACGACGATATTAACGGTGATAATGACGATAATAACTACGATATTGACGACAATAATAACGCCGATAATTATGAGATAATAACGACGATATCTATGAGGATAATAACGACCATAATAACGATGATAATGGCGACAATAACGACGATAATGACAACGAAATAAACGTCGATAATAACGACGATAAAAAGGACGGTAATTTTGACGCTAATAACTAAGATAATAACGAAGATAATAACGATGATACTGACGATAATAACGACGATATTAACGATGATAATGACGATAATAACTACGATATTGACGACAATAATAACGCCGATAATTATGAGAATAATAAGGACGATATTAACGAAGATAATGGGATAATATCGACGATATTGACGACAATAATAACGACGAAATTATGAGGATAATACGGACGATAACAACGATGATAATGATGATAATAACGACGATATTAACGACAATAATAACGACGATAATTATGTGGATAATAAGGACGATAACAACGATGATAATGACGATAATAACGACGATATTGACGACAATAATAACGACGATAATTATGAGGATAATAAGGACGATTATCAACGATGAAAATAACGATAAAATCGACGATAATAACAATGATATTAACGATGATAATGACGATAATAACGACGATATTAACGACAATAATAACGACGTTAATTATGAGGATAATAACGACCATAATAACGATGATAATGGCGACAATAACGACGATAATGACAACGAAATAAACGTCGATAATAACGACGATAAAAAAGACGGTAATTTTGACGAAAATAACTAAGATAATAACGAAGATAATAACGATGATTAGGACGATAATAACGACGATATTAACGACAATAATAACGACGATAATTATGTGGATAATAAGGACGATAACAACGATGATAATGACGATAATAACGACGATATTAACGACAATAATAACGACGATAATTATGTGGATAATAAGGACGATAACAACGATGATAATGGCGATAATAACGACGATATTAACGACAATAATAACGACGATATTAACGACAATAATAACGACGATATTTATGAGGATAATAAGGACGATATCATTCATGAAAATAACGATAAAAACGACGATAATAACAACGATATTAACGATGATAATGACGATAATAACGACGATATTGAGGACAATAATAACGACGAAATTATGAGGATAATACGGACGATAACAACGATGATAATGACGATAATAACGACGATATTGACGACAATAATAACGACGATAATTATGTGGATAATAAGGACGATATTAACGAAGATAATGACGATAATAACGACGATATTGACGACAATAATAACGACGAAATTATGAGGATAATACGGACGATAACAACGATGATAATGACGATAATAACGACGATATTGACGACAATAATAACGCCGATAATTATAAGATAATAAGGACGATATTAACGAACATAATGACGATAATAACGAAGATATTGACGACAATAATAACGACGATAATTATGAGGATAATAAGGACGATATCAACGATTAAAATAACGATAAAAACGACGATAATAACAACGATATTAACGATGATAATGACGATAATAACGACGATATTAACGACAATAATAACGAAGTTAATTATGAGATAATAAGGACGATATTAACGAAGATAATGACGATAATAACGACGATATTGACGACAATAATAACGACGAAATTATGAGGATAATACGGACGATAACAACGATGATAATGACGATAATAACGACGATGTAACGACAATAATAACGACGATAATTATGTGGATAATAAGGACGACAACAACGATGATAATGGCGATAATAACGACGATATTAACGACAATAATAACGACGATAATTATGTGGATAATAAGGACGATAACAACGATGATAATGGCGATAATAACGACGATATTAACGACAATAATAACGACGATATTAACGACAATAATAACGACGATATTTATGAGGATAATAAGGACGATATCAACCATGAAAATAACGATAAAAACGACGATAATAACAACGATATTGACGATGATAATGACGATAATAACGACGATATTGAGGACAATAATAACGACGAAATTATGAGGATAATACGGACGATAACAACGATGATAATGACGATAATAACGACGATATTGACGACAATAATAACGACGAAATTAACGACAATAATAACGACGATATTTATGAGGATAATAAGGACGATATCAACCATGAAAATAACGATAAAAACGTCTATAATAACAACGATATTAACGATGATAATGACGATAAAAACGACGATATTAACGACAATAATAACGAAGTTAATTATGAGGATAATAACGACCATAATAACGATGATAATGACGACAATAACGACGATAATGTCAACGAAATAAACGTCGATACTAACGAAGATAAAAAGGACGGTAATTTTGACGATAATAACTAAGATAATAACGAAGATAATAACGATGATAACGACGATATTAACGGTGATAATGACGATAATAACTACGATATTGACGACAATAATACGCCGATAATTATGAGATAATAACGACGATATTAACGATGATAATGACGATAATAACTACGATATTGACGACAATAATAACGCCGATAATTATGAGAATAATAAGGACGATATTAACGAAGATAATGGGATAATATCGACGATATTGACGACAATAATAACGACGAAATTATGAGGATAATACGGACGATAACAACGATGATAATGATGATAATAACGACGATATTAACGACAATAATAACGACGATATTATGTGGATAATAAGGACGATAACAACGATGATAATGACGATAATAACGACGATATTGACGACAATAATAACGACGATAATTATGAGGATAATAAGGACGATATCAACGATGAAAATAACGATAAAAACGACGATAATAACAACGATATTAACGATGATAATGACTATAATAACGACGATATTAACGACAATAATAACGACGTTAATTATGAGGATAATAACGACCATAATAACGATGATAATGGCGACAATGACGACGATAATGACAACGAAATAAACGTCGATAATAACGACGATAAAAAAGACGGTAATTTTGACGAAAATAACTAAGATAATAACGAAGATAATAACGATGATTAGGACGATAATAAGGACGATATTAACGACAATAATAACGACGATAATTATGTGGATAATAAGGACGATAACAACGATGATAATGACGATAATAACGACGATATTAACGACAATAATAACGACGATAATTATGTGGATAATAAGGACGATAACAAATATGATAATGGCGATAATAACGACGATATTAACGACAATAATAACGACGATATTAACGACAATAATAACGACGATATTTATGAGGATAATAAGGACGATATCAACCATGAAAATAACGATAAAAACGACGATAATAACAACGATATTAACGATGATAATGACGATAATAACGACGATATTGACGACAATAATAACGACGAAATTATGAGGATAATACGGACGATAACAACGATGATAATGACGATAATAACGACGATATTAACGACAATAATAACGACGATAATTATGTGGATATTAAGGACGAAAACAACGATGATAATGGCGATAATAACGACGATATTAACGACAATAATAACGACGATATTAACGACAATAATAACGACGATATTTATGAGGATAATAAGGACGATATCAACCATGAAAATAACGATAAAAACGACGATAATATCAACGATATTAACGATGATAATGACGATAATAACGACGATGTTAGAGACAATAATAACGACGTTAATTATGAGGATAATAACGACCATAATAACGATGATAATGGCGACAATAACGACGATAATGTCAACGAAATTTACGTCGATAATAACGACGATAAAAAGGACGGTAATTTTGACGATAATAACTAAGATAATAACGAAGATAATAACGATGATAACGACGATATTAACGATGATAATGACGATAATAACTACGATATTGACGACAATAATAACGCCGATAATTATGAGATAATAAGGACGATATTAACGAAGATAATGACGATAATAACGACGATATTGAGGACAATAATAACGACGAAATTATGAGGATAATACGGACGATAACAACGATGATAATGACGATAATAACGTCGATATTAACGACAATAGTAACGACGATAATTATGTGGATAATAAGGACGATATTAACGAAGATAATGACGATAATAACGACGATATTGACGACAATAATAACGACGAAATCGTGAGGATAATACGGACGATAACAACGTTGATAATGACGATAATAACGACGATATTGACGACAATAATAACGCCGATAATTATAAGATAATAAGGACGATATTTACGAACATAATGACGATAATAACGAAGATATTGACGACAATAATAACGACGATAATTATGAGGATAATAAGGACGATATCAACGATCAAAATAACGATAAAAACGACGATAATAACAACGATATTAACGATGATAATGACGATAATAACGACGATATTAACGACAATAATAACGAAGTTAATTATGAGATAATAAGGACGATATTAACGAAGATAATGACCATAATAACGACGATAATGACGACAATAATAACGACGAAATTATGAGGATAATACGGACGATAACAACGATGATAATGACGATAATAACGACGATGTAACGACAATAAAAACGACGATAATTATGTGGATAATAAGGACGACAACAACGATGATAATGGCGATAATAACGACGATATTAACGACAATAATAACGACGATATTTATGAGGATAATAAGGACGATAACAACCATGAAAATAACGATAAAAACGACGATAATATCAACGATATTAACGATGATAATGACGATAATAACGACGATGTTAACGACAATAATAACGACGTTAATTATGAGGATAATAACGACCATAATAACGATGATAATGGCGACAATAACGACGATAATGTCAACGAAATAAACGTCGATAATAACGACGATAAAAAGGACGGTAATTTTGACGATAATAACTAAGATAATAACGAAGATAATAACGATGATAACGACGATATTAACGGTGATAATGACGATAATAACTACGATATTGACGACAATAATAACGCCGATAATTATGAGATAATAACGACGATATCTATGAGGATAATAACGACCATAATAACGATGATAATGGCGACAATAACGACGATAATGACAACGAAATAACGTCGATAATAACGACGATAAAAAGGACGGTAATTTTGACGCTAATAACTAAGATAATAACGAAGATAATAACGATGATACTGACGATAATAACGACGATATTAACGATGATAATGACGATAATAACTACGATATTGACGACAATAATAACGCCGATAATTATGAGAATAATAAGGACGATATTAACGAAGATAATGGGATAATATCGACGATATTGACGACAATAATAACGACGAAATTATGAGGATAATACGGACGATAACAACGATGATAATGATGATAATAACGACGATATTAACGACAATAATAACGACGATAATTATGTGGATAATAAGGACGATAACAACGATGATAATGACGATAATAACGACGATATTGACGACAATAATAACGACGATAATTATGAGGATAATAAGGACGATATCAACGATGAAAATAACGATAAAATCGACGATAATAACAATGATATTAACGATGATAATGACCATAATAACGACGATATTAACGACAATAATAACGACGTTAATTATGAGGATAATAACGACCATAATAACGATGATAATGGCGACAATAACGACGATAATGACAACGAAATAAACGTCGATAATAACGACGATAAAAAAGACGGTAATTTTGACGAAAATAACTAAGATAATAACGAAGATAATAACGATGATTAGGACGATAATAAGGACGATATTAACGACAATAATAACGACGATAATTATGTGGATAATAAGGACGATAACAACGATGATAATGACGATAATAACGACGATATTAACGACAATAATAACGACGATAATTATGTGGATAATAAGGACGATAACAAAGATGATAATGGCGATAATAACGACGATATTAACGACAATAATAACGACGATATTAACGACAATAATAACGACGATATTTATGAGGATAATAAGGACGATATCATTCATGAAAATAACGATAAAAACGACGATAATAACAACGATATTAACGATGATAATGACGATAATAACGACGATATTGAGGACAATAATAACGACGAAATTATGAGGATAATACGGACGATAACAACGATGATAATGACGATAATAACGACGATATTGACGACAATAATAACGACGATAATTATGTGGATAATAAGGACGATATTAACGAAGATAATGACGATAATAACGACGATATTGACGACAATAATAACGACGAAATTATGAGGATAATACGGACGATAACAACGATGATAATGACGATAATAACGACGATATTGACGACAATAATAACGCCGATAATTATAAGATAATAAGGACGATATTAACGAACATAATGACGATAATAACGAAGATATTGACGACAATAATAACGACGATAATTATGAGGATAATAAGGACGATATCAACGATTAAAATAACGATAAAAACGACGATAATAACAACGATATTAACGATGATAATGACGATAATAACGACGATATTAACGACAATAATAACGAAGTTAATTATGAGATAATAAGGACGATATTAACGAAGATAATGACGATAATAACGACGATATTGACGACAATAATAACGACGAAATTATGAGGATAATACGGACGATAACAACGATGATAATGACGATAATAACGACGATGTAACGACAATAATAACGACGATAATTATGTGGATAATAAGGACGACAACAACGATGATAATGGCGATAATAACGACGATATTAACGACAATAATAACGACGATAATTATGTGGATAATAAGGACGATAACAACGATGATAATGGCGATAATAACGACGATATTAACGACAATAATAACGACGATATTAACGACAATAATAACGACGATATTTATGAGGATAATAAGGACGATATCAACCATGAAAATAACGATAAAAACGACGATAATAACAACGATATTGACGATGATAATGACGATAATAACGACGATATTGAGGACAATAATAACGACGAAATTATGAGGATAATACGGACGATAACAACGATGATAATGACGATAATAACGACGATATTGACGACAATAATAACGACGATATTGACGACAATAATAACGACGATATTTATGAGGATAATAAGGACGATATCAACCATGAAAATAACGATAAAAACGTCTATAATAACAACGATATTAACGATGATAATGACGATAAAAACGACGATATTAACGACAATAATAACGAAGTTAATTATGAGGATAATAACGACCATAATAACGATGATAATGACGACAATAACGACGATAATGTCAACGAAATAAACGTCGATACTAACGAAGATAAAAAGGACGGTAATTTTGACGATAATAACTAAGATAATAACGAAGATAATAACGATGATAACGACGATATTAACGGTGATAATGACGATAATAACTACGATATTGACGACAATAATACGCCGATAATTATGAGATAATAACGACGATATTAACGATGATAATGACGATAATAACTACGATATTGACGACAATAATAACGCCGATAATTATGAGAATAATAAGGACGATATTAACGAAGATAATGGGATAATATCGACGATATTGACGACAATAATAACGACGAAATTATGAGGATAATACGGACGATAACAACGATGATAATGATGATAATAACGACGATATTAACGACAATAATAACGACGATAATTATGTGGATAATAAGGACGATAACAACGATGATAATGACGATAATAACGACGATATTGACGACAATAATAACGACGATAATTATGAGGATAATAAGGACGATATCAACGATGAAAATAACGATAAAATCGACGATAATAACAATGATATTAACGATGATAATGACTATAATAACGACGATATTAACGACAATAATAACGACGTTAATTATGAGGATAATAACGACCATAATAACGATGATAATGGCGACAATGACGACGATAATGACAACGAAATAAACGTCGATAATAACGACGATAAAAAAGACGGTAATTTTGACGAAAATAACTAAGATAATAACGAAGATAATAACGATGATTAGGACGATAATAAGGACGATATTAACGACAATAATAACGACGATAATTATGTGGATAATAAGGACGATAACAACGATGATAATGACGATAATAACGACGATATTAACGACAATAATAACGACGATAATTATGTGGATAATAAGGACGATAACAAATATGATAATGGCGATAATAACGACGATATTAACGACAATAATAACGACGATATTAACGACAATAATAACGACGATATTTATGAGGATAATAAGGACGATATCATCCATGAAAATAACGATAAAAACGACGATAATAACAACGATATTAACGATGATAATGACGATAATAACGACGATATTGAGGACAATAATAACGACGAAATTATGAGGATAATACGGACGATAACAACGATGATAATGACGATAATAACGACGATATTGACGACAATAATAACGCCGATAATTATGAGATAATAAGGACGATATTAACGAAGATAATGACGATAATAACGACGATATTGACGACAAAAATAACGACGATAATTATGAGGATAATAAGGACGATATCAACGATGAAAATAACGATAAAAACGACGATAATAACAACGATATTAACGATGATAATGACGATAATAACGACGATATTAACGACAATAATAACGAAGTTAATAATGAGGATAATAACGACTATAATAACGATGATAATGGCGACAATAACAACGATAATGTCAACGAAATAAACGTCGATAATAACGACGATAAAAACGATGGTAATTTTGACGATAATAACGAAGATAATAACGATAATAATGACTATAATAACGACGATATTAACGACAATAATATCGCCGATAATTATGAGGATAATACGGACGATAACAACGATGATAATGACGATAATAACGACGATATTGACGACAATAATAACGACGAAATTATGAGGATAATACGGACGATAACAACGATGATAATGACGATAATAACGACGATATTAACGACAATAATAACGACGATAATTATGTGGATAATAAAGACGATAACAACGATGATAATGGCGATAATAACGACGATATTAACGACAATAATAACGACGATATTAACGACAATAATAACGACGATATTTATGAGGATAATAAGGACGATATCAACCATAAAATAACGATAAAAACGACGATAATAACAACGATATTAACGATGATAATGACGATAATAACGACGATATTGAGGACAATAATAACGACGAAATTATGAGGATAATACGGACGATAACAACGATGATAATGACGATAATAACGACGATATTGACGACAATAATAACGACGAAATTAACGACAATAATAACGACGATATTTATGAGGATAATAAGGACGATATCAACCATGAAAATAACGATAAAAACGACGATAATAACAACGATATTAACGATGATAATGACGATAATAACGACGATATTGAGGACAATAATAACGACGAAATTATGAGGATAATACGGACGATAACAACGATGATAATGACGATAATAACGACGATGTAACGACAATAATAACGACGATAATTATGTGGATAATAAGGACGACAACAACGATGATAATGGCGATAATAACGACGATATTAACGACAATAATAACGACGATAATTATGTGGATAATAAGGACGATAACAACGATGATAATGGCGATAATAACGACGATATTAACGATAATAATAACGACGATATTTATGAGGATAAAAAGGACGATATCAACGATGATAATGACGATAAAAACGACGATAATGACAACGAAATAAACGTAGATAATAACGACGATTAAAACGATGGTAATTTTGACGATAATAACGAAGATAATAACGATGATAATGACGATAATAACGACGATATTAACGATGATAATGACGAAAATAACGACGATATTGACGACAATAATAACGACGATATTTATGAGGATAATAAGGACGATATCAACGATGAAAATAACGATAAAATCGACGATAATAACAATGATATTAACGATGATAATGACTATAATAACGACGATATTAACGATGATAATGACGATAATAACTACGATATTGACGACAATAATAACGCCGATAATTATGAGGATAATACGGACGATAACAACGATGATAATGACGATAATAACGACGATATTGACGACAATAATAACGACGAAATTATGAGGATAATACGGACGATAACAACGATGATAATGACGATAATAACGACGATGTAACGACAATAATAACGACGATATTTATGAGGATAATACGGACGATAACAACGATGATAATGACGATAATAACGACGATATTAACGACAATAATAACGACGATAATTATGTGGATAATAAGGACGATATCATCGATGATAATGACGATAAAAACGACGATAATGACAACGAAATAAACGTCGATAATAACGACGATAAAAACGATGGTAATTTTGACGATTATAACGAAGATAATAACGATAATAATGACGATAATAACGACGATATTAACGATGATAATGACGATAATAACTACGATATTGACGACAATAATAACGCCGATAATTATGAGGATAATACGGACGATAACAACGATGATAATGACGATAATAACGACGATATTGACGACAATAATAACGACGAAATAATGAGGATAATACGGACGATAACAACGATGATAATGACGATAATAACGACGATGTAACGACAATAATAACGACGATATTTATGAGGATAATACGGACGATAACAACGATGATAATGACGATAATAACGACGATATTAACGACAATAATAACGACGATAATTATGTGGATAATAAGGACAATAACAACGATGATAATGGCGATAATAACGACGATATTAACGACAATAATAACGACGATATTAACGACAATAATAACTACGATATTTATGAGGATAATAAGGACGATATCAACCATGAAAATAACGATAAAAACGACGATAAAAACGATGGTAATTTTGACGATTATAACAAAGATAATAACGATAATAATGACGATAATAACGACGATATTAACGATGATAATGACGATAATATATACGATATTGACGACAATAATAACGCCGATAATTATGAGGATAATACGGACGATAACAAAGATGATAATGACGATAATAACGACGATATTGAATACAATAATAACGACAAAATTATGAGGATAATACGGACGATAACAACGATGATAATGACGATAATAACGACGATGTAACGACAATAATAACGACGATAATTATGTGGATAATAAGGACGACAACAACGATGATAATGGCGATAATAACGACGATATTAACGACAATAATAACGACGAAATTATGAGGATAATACGGACGATAACAACGATAATAATGACGATAATAACGACGATATTAACGACAATAATAACGACGAAATTATGAGGATAATACGGACGATAACAACGATGATAATGACGATAATAACGACGATGTAACGACAATAATAACGACGAAATTATGAGGATAATACGGACGATAACAACGATGATAATGACGATAATAACGACGATATTGACGACAATAATAACGACGAAATTATGAGGATAATACGGACGATAACAACGATGATAATGACGATAATAACGACGATATTGACGACAATAATAACGACGAAATTATGAGGATAATACGGACGATAACAACGATGATAATGACGATAATAACGACGATATTAACGACAATAATAACGACGATAATTATGTGGATGATAAGGACGATAACAACGATGATAATGGCGATAATAACGACGATAATAACGACAATAATAACGACGATATTTATGAGGATAATAAGAACGATAACAACCATGATAATGGCGATAATAACGACGATATTGACGACAATAATAACGACGAAATTATAAGGATAATACGGACGATAACAACGATGATAATGGCGATAATAACGACGATATTGACGACAATAATAACGACGATATTTATGAGGATAATAAGGACGACAACAACGATGATAATGACGATAATAACGACGATATTGACGACCATAATAACGACGAAATTATGAGGATAATACGGACGATAACAACGATGATCATGACGATAATAACGACGATATTAACGACAATAATAACGACGATAATTATATGGATAATAAGGACGATAACAACGATGATAATGGCGATAATAACGACGATATTAACGACAATAATAACGACGATATTAACGACAATAATAACGACGATATTTATGAGGATAATAAGGACGATATCAACCATGAAAATAACGATAAAAACGACGATAATAACAACGATATTAACGATGATAATGACGATAATAACGACGATATTAACGACAATAATAACGAAGTTAATTATGAGGATAATAACGACCATAATAACGATGATAATGGCGACAATAAAGACGATAATGTAAACGAAATAAACGTCGATAATAACGACGATAAAAAGGACGGTAATTTTGACGATAATAACTAAGATAATAACGAAGATAATAACGATGATAACGACGATATTAACGATGATAATGACGATAATAACTACGATATTGACGACAATAATAACGCCGATAATTATGAGATAATAACGACGATATTAACGAAGATAATGACGATAATAACGACGATATTGACGACAATAATAACGACGAAATTATGAGGATAATACGGACGATAACAACGATGATAATGACGATAATAACGACGATGTAACGACAATAATAACAACGATAATTATGTGGATAATAAGGACGACAACAACGATGATAATGGCGATAATAACGACGATATTAACGACAATAATAACGACGATATTTATGAGGATAATAAGGACGATAACAACGATGATAATGGCGATAATAACGACGATATTAACGACAAAAATAACAACGATAATTATGAGGATAATAAGGACGATATCAACGATGATAATGACGATAAAAACGACGATAATGACAACGAAATAAACGTCGATAATAACGACGATAAAAACGATGGTAATTTTGACGATAATAACGAAGATAATAACGATGATAATGACGATAATAACGACGATATTAACGATGATAAAGACGATAATAACTACGATAATGACGAAAATAATAACGCCGATAATTATGAGATAATAACGACGATATTAACGAAGATAATGACGATAATAACGACGATATTGAGGACAACAATAACGACGAAACTATGAGGATAATACGGACGATAACAACGATGATAATGACGATAATAACGACGATATTAACGACAATAATAACGAAGTTAATTATAAGATAATAAGGACGATATTAACGAAGATAATGACGATAATAACGACGATATTGACGACAATAATAACGACGAAATTATGAGGATAATACGGACGATAACAACGATGATAATGATGATAATAACGACGATATTAACGACAATAATATCGACGTTAATTATGAGGATAATAACGACCATAATAACGATGATAATGGCGACAATAACGACGATAATGACAACGAAATAAACGTCGATAATAACGACGATAAAAACGATGGTAATTTTGACGATAATAACGAAGATAATAACGATAATAATGACGATAATAACGACGATATTAACGATGATAATGACGATAATAACTACGATATTGACGACAATAATTACGCCGATAATTATGAGGATAATACGGACGATAACAACGATGATAATGACGATAATAACGACGATATTGACGACAATAATAACGACGAAATTATGAGGATAATACGGACGATAACAACGATGATAATGACGATAATAACGACGATATTGACGACAATAATAACGACGAAATTATGAGGATAATACGGACGGTAACAACGATGATAATGACGATAATAACGACGAAATTGAAGACAATAATAACGACGAAATTATGAGGATAATACGGACGATAACAACGATGATAATGACGATAATAACGACGATATTGACGACTATAATAACGACGAAATTATGAGGATAATACGGACGATAACAACGATGATAATGACGATAATAACGACGATATTAACGACAATAATAACGACGATAATTATGTGGATAATAAGGACGATAACAACGATGATAATGGCGATAATAACGACGATATTAACGACATTAATAACGACGATATTAACGACAATAATAACGACGATATTTATGAGGATAATAAGGACGATATCAACCATGAAAATAACGATAAAAACGACGATAATAACAACGATATTAACGATGATAATGACGATAATAACGACGATATTAACGACAATAATAACGAAGTTAATTATGAGGATAATAACGACCATAATAACGATGATAATGGCGACAATAACGACGATAATGTCAACGAAAGAAACGTCGATAATAACGACGATAAAAAGGACGGTAATTTTGACGATAATAACTAAGATAATAACGAAGATAATAACGATGATAACGACGATATTAACGATGATAATGACGATAGTAACTACGATATTGACGACAATAATAACGCCGATAATTATGAGATAATAACGACGATATTAACGATGATAATGACGATAATAACTACGATATTGACGACAATAATAACGCCGATAATTATGAGAATAATAAGGACGATATTAACGAAGATAATGACGATAATAACGACGATATTGACGACAATAATAACGACGATATTTATGAGGATAATAAAGACGATATCAACGATGATAATGACGATAAAAACAAAGATAATGACAACGAAATAAACGTCGATAATAACGACGATAAAAACGATGGTAATTTTGACGATAATAACGAAGATAATAACGATGATAATGACGATAATAACGACGATGTAACGACAATAATAACGACGATAATTATGTGGATAATAAGGACGACAACAACGATGATAATGGCGATAATAACGACGATATTAACGACAATAATAACGACGATATTTATGAGGATAATAAGGACGATAACAACGATGATAATGGCGATAATAACGACGATATTAACGACAATAATAACGACGATATTTATGAGGATAATAAGGACGATATCAACGATGATAATGACGAAAAAACGACGATAATGACATCGAAATAAACGTCGATAATAACGACGATAAAAACGATGGTAATTTTGACGATAATAACGAAGATAATAACGATAATAATGACGATAATAACGACGATATTAACGATGATAATGACGATAATAACTACGATATTGACGACAATAATAACGCCGATAATTATGAGGATACTACGGACGATAACAACGATGATAATGACGATAATAACGACGAAATTATGAGGATAATACGGACGATAACAACGATGATATTGACGATAACAACGACGATATTAACGACAATAATAACGACGATAATTATGTGGATAATAAGGACGATAACAACGATGATAATGGCGATAATAACGACGATATTAACGACAATAATAACGACGATATTAACGACAATAATAACGGAGATATTTATGAGGATAATAAGGTCGATATCAACCATGAAAATAACGATAAAAACGACGATAATAACAACGATATTAACGATGATAATGACGATAATAACGACGATATTAACGACAATAATAACGAAGTTAATTGTGAGGATAATAACGACCATAATAACGATGATAATGGCGACAATAACGACGATAATGTAAACGAAATAAACGTCGATAATAACGACGATAAAAAGGACGGTAATTTTGACGATAATAACTAAGATAATAACGATGATAATGACGATAATAACGACGATATTAACGATGATAATGACGATAATAACGACGATATTGACGACAATAATAACGACGATAATTATGAGGATAATAAGGACGATATCAACGATGAAAATAACGTTAAATAGACGATAATAACAATGATATTAACGATGATAATGACTATAATAACGACGATATTAACGACAATAATAACGACGTTAATTATGAGGATAATAACGACCATAATAACGATGATAATGGCGACAATAACGACGATAATGACAACGAAATAAACGTCGATAATAACGACGATAAAAAGGACGGTAATTTTGACGATAATAACGAAGATAATAACGATAATAATGACGATAATAACGACGATATTAACGATGATAATGACGATAATAACTACGATATTGACGACAATAATAACGACGAAATTATGAGGATAATACGGACGATAACAACGATGATAATGACGATAATAACGACGATATTGACGACAATAATAACGACGAAATTATGAGGATAATACGGACGATAACAACGATGATAATGACGATAATAACGACGATATCGACGACAATAATATCGACGAAATTATGAGGATAATACGGACGATAACAACGATGATAATGACGATAATAACGACGATATTAACGACAATAATAACGACGATAATTATGTGGATAATAAGGACGATAACATCGATGGTAATGGCGATAATAACGACGATATTAACGACAATAATAACGACGATATTAACGACAATAATAACGACGATATTTATGAGGATAATAAGGACGATATCAACCATGAAAATAACGATAAAAACGACGATAATAACAACGATATTAACGATGATAATGACGATAATAACGACGATATTAACGACAATAATAACGAAGTTAATTATGAGGATAATAACGACCATAATAACGATGATAATGGCGACAATAACGACGATAATGTCAACGAAATAAACGTCGATAATAACGACGATAAAAAGGACGGTAATTTTGACGATAATAACTAAGATAATAACGAAGATAATAACGATGATAACGGCGATATTAACTATGATAATGACGATAATAACTACGATATTGACGACAATAATAACGCCGATAATTATGAGATAATAACGACGATATTAACGATGATAATGACGATAATAACTACGATATTGACGACAATAATAACGCCGATAATTATGAGAATAATAAGGAGGATATTAACGAAGATAATGACGATAATAACGACGATATTGACGACAATAATAACGACGAAATTATGAGGATAATACGGACGATAACAACGACGATAATGATGATAATATCGACGATATTAACGACAATAATAACGACGATAATTATGTGGATAATAAGGACGATAACAACGATGATAATGGCGATAATAACGACGATATTGACGACAATAATAACGACGAAATTATGAGGATAATACGGACGATAACAACGATGATATTGACGATAATAACGACGATATTGACGACAATAATAACGCCGATAATTATGAGATAATAAGGACGATATTAACGAAGATAATGACGATAATAACGACGATATTGACGACAATAATAACGACGAAATTATGAGGATAATACGAACGATAACAACGATGATACAGACGATAATATCGACGATATTAACGACAATAATAACGACGATAATTATGTGGATAATAAGGACGATAACAACGATGATAATGGCGATAATAACGACGATATTAACGACAATAATAACGACGATATTTATGAGGATAATAAGGACGATATCAACGATGATAATGACGATAAAAACGACGATAATGACAACGAAATAAACGTCGATAATAACGACGATAAAAACGATGGTAATTTTGACGATAATAACGAAGATAATAACGATGATAATGACGATAATAACGACGATATTAACGATGATAAAGACGATAATAACTACGATAATGACGACAATAATAACGCCGATAATTATGAGATAATAAGGACTATATTAACGAAGATAATGACGATAATAACGACGATATTGAGGACAATAATAACGACGAAATTATGAGGATAATACGGACGATAACAACGATGATAATGACGATAATAACGACGATATTAACGACAATAATAACGACGATAATTATGTGGATAATAAGGACGATATTAACGAAGATAATGACGATAATAACGACGATATTGACGACAATAATAACGACGAAATTATGAGGATAATACGGACGATAACAACGATGATATTGACGATAATAACGACGATATTGACGACAATAATAACGCCGATAATTATGAGATAATAAGGACGATATTAACGAAGATAATGACGATAATAACGACGATATTGACGACAATAATAACGACGAAATTATGAGGATAATACGAACGATAACAACGATGATACTGACGATAATAACGACGATGTAACGACAATAATAACGACGATAATTATGTGGATAATAAGGACGACAACAACGATGATAATGGCAATAATAACGACGATATTAACGACAATAATAACGACGATATTTATGAGGATAATAAGGACGATAACAACGATGATAATGGCGATAATAACGACGATATTAACGACAATAATAACGACGATATTTATGAGTATAATAAGGACGATAACAACGATGATAATGACGATAAAAACGACGATGATGACAACGAAATAAACGTCGATAATAACGACGATAAAAACGATGGTAATTTTGACGATAATAACGAAGATAATAACGATAATAATGACGATAATAACGACGATATTAACGATGATAATGACGATAATAACTACGATATTGACGACAATAATAACGACGAAATTATGAGGATAATACGGACGATAACAACGATGATAATGACGATAATAACGACGATATTAACGACAATAATAACGACGATAATTATGAGGATAATAAGGACGATATCAAAGATGATAATGACGATAAAAACGACGATAATGACAACGAAATAAACGTCGATAATAACGACGATAAAAACGATGGTAATTTTGACGATAATAACGAAGATAATAACGATGATAATGACGATAATAACGACGATATTAACGATGATAATGACGATAATAACGACGATATTGACGACAATAATAACGACGATAATTATGAGGATAATAAGGACGATATCAACGTAGATAATGACGATAATAACGACGATATTGACGACAATAATAACGACGATAACTTTGAGGATAATAAGGACGATATCAACAATGAAAATAACGATAAAAACGACGATAAAAACAACGATATTAACGATGATAATGACGATAATAACGACGATATTAACGACAATAATAACGAAGTTAATTATAAGATAATAAGGACGATATTAACGAAGATAATGACGATAATAACGACGATATTGACGACAATAATAACGACGAAATTATGAGGATAATACGGACGATAACAACGATGATAATGACGATAATAACGACGATGTAACGACAATAATAACGACGATAATTATGTGGATAATAAGGACGACAACAACGATGATAATGGCGATAATAACGACGATATTAACGACAATAATAACGAAGATATTTATGAGGATAATAAGGACGATATCAACGATGATAATGACGATAAAAACGACGATAATGACAACGAAATAAACGTCGATAATAACGACGATAAAAACGATGGTAATTTTGACGATAATAACGAAGATAATAACGATGATAATGACGATAATAACGACGAAATTAACGATGATAATGACGATAATAACGACGATATTTACGACAATAATAACGACGATAATTATGAGGATAATAAGGACGATATCAACGATGAAAATAACGTTAAAATCGACGATAATAACAATGATATTAACGATGATAATGACTATAATAACGACGATATTAACGACAATAATAACGACGTTAATTATGAGGATAATAACGACCATAATAACGATGATAATGGCGACAATAACGACGATAATGTCAACGAAATAAACGTCGATAATAACGACGATAAAAAGGACGGTAATTTTGACGATAATAACTAAGATAATAACGAAGATAATAACGATGATAACGACGATATTAACGATGATAATGACGATAATAACTACGATATTGACGACAATAATAACGCCGATAATTATGAGATAATAACGACGATATTAACGATGATAATGACGATAATAACTACGATATTGACGACAATAATAACGCCGATAATTATGAGAATAATAAGGAGGATATTAACGAAGATAATGACGATAATAACGACGATATTGACGACAATAATAACGACGAAATTATGAGGATAATACGGACGATAACAACGATGATAATGATGATAATATCGACGATATTAACGACAATAATAACGACGATAATTATGTGGATAATAAGGACGATAACAACGATGATAATGGCGATAATAACGACGATATTAACGACAATAATAACGACGATATTTATGAGGATAATAAGGACGATATCAACGATGATAATGACGATAAAAACGACGATAATGACAACGAAATAAACGTCGATAATAACGACGATAAAAACGATGGTAATTTTGACGATAATAACGAAGATAATAACGATGATAATGACGATAATAACGACGATATTAACGATGATAAAGACGATAATAACTACGATAATGACGACAATAATAACGCCGATAATTATGAGATAATAAGGACGATATTAACGAAGATAATGACGATAATAACGACGATATTGAGGACAATAATAACGACGAAATTATGAGGATAATACGGACGATAACAACGATGATAATGACGCTAATAACGACGATATTAACGACAATAATAACGACGATAATTATGTGGATAATAAGGACGATATTAACGAAGATAATGACGATAATAACGACGATATTGACGACAATAATAACGATGAAATTTTGAGGATAATACGGACGATAACAACGATGATATTGACGATAATAACGACGATATTGACGACAATAATAACGCCGATAATTATGAGATAATAAGGACGATATTAACGAAGATAATGACGATAATAACGACGATATTGACGACAATAATAACGACGAAATTATGAGGATAATACGAACGATAACAACGATGATACTGACGATAATAACGACGATGTAACGACAATAATAACGACGATAATTATGTGGATAATAAGGACGACAACAACGATGATAATGGCGATAATAACGACGATATTAACGACAATAATAACGACGATATTTATGAGGATAATAAGGACGATAACAACGATGATAATGGCGATAATAACGACGATATTAACGACAATAATAACGACGATATTTATGAGTATAATAAGGACGATATCAACGATGATAATGACGATAAAAACGACGATAATGACAACGAAATAAACGTCGATAATAACGACGATAAAAACTATGGTAATTTTGACGATAATAACGAAGATAATAACGATAATAATGACGATAATAACGACGATATTAACGATGATAATGACGATAATAACTACGATATTGACGACAATAATAACGACGAAATTATGAGGATAATACGGACGATAACAACGATGATAATGACGATAATAACGACGATATTAACGACAATAATAACGACGATAATTATGTGGATAATAAGGACGATAACAACGATGATAATGGCGATAATAACGACGATATTAACGACAATAATAACGACGATATTTATGAGGATAATAAGGACGATATCAACGATGATAATGACGATAAAAACGACGATAATGACAACGAAATAAACGTCGATAATAACGACGATAAAAACGATGGTAATTTTGACGATAATAACGAAGATAATAACGATGATAATGACGATAATAACGACGAAATTAACGATGATAATGACGATAATAACGACGATATTGACGACAATAATAACGACGATAATTATGAGGATAATAAGGACGATATCAACGATGATAATGACGATAATAACGACGACATTGACGACAATAATAACGACGAAATTATGAGGATAATACGGACGATAACAACGATGATAATGACGATAATAACGACGATATTAACGACAATAATAACGACGATAATTATGTGGATAATAAGGACGATAACAACGATGATAATGGCGATAATAACGACGATATTAACGACAATAATAACGACGAAATTATGAGGATAATACGGACGATAAAAACTATGATAATGACGATAATAACGACGATATTGACGACAATAATAACGACGAAATTATGAGGATAATACGGACGATAACAACGATGATAATGACGATAATAACGACGATATTGACGACAATAATAACGACGATATTAACGACAATAATAACGACGATATTTATGAGGATAATAAGGATGATATCAACCATGAAAATAACGATAAAAACGACGATAATAACAACGATATTAACGATAATAATGACGATAATAACGACGATATTAACGACAATAATAACGAAGTTAATTATGAGGAAAATAACTACCATAATAACGATGATAATGGCGACAAAAACGACGATAATGTCAACGAAATAAACGTCGATAATAACGACGATAAAAAGGACGGTAATTTTGACGATAATAACTAAGATAATAACGAAGATAATAACGATGATAACGACGATATTAACGATGATAATGACGATAATAACGACGATATTGACGACAATAATAACGCCGATAATTATGAGATAATAACGACGATATTAACGATGATAATGACGATAATAACTACGATATTGACGACAATAATAACGCCGATAATTATGAGAATAATAAGGACGATATTAACGAAGATAATGACGATAATAACGACGATATTGACGACAATAATAACGACGAAATTATGAGGATAATACGGACGATAACAACGATGATAATGATGATAATAACGACGATATTAACGACAATAATAACGACGATAATTATGTGGATAATAAAGACGATAACAACGATGATAATGGCGATAATAACGACGATATTAACGACAATAATAACGACGATATTTATGAGGATAATAAGGACGATATCAACGATGATAATGACGATAAAAACGACGATAATGACAACGAAATATACGTCGATAATAACGACGATAAAAACGATGGTAATTTTGACGATAATAACGAAGATAATAACGATGATAATGAGGATAATATCGACGATATTAACGATGATAAAGACGATAATAACTACGATAATGACGACAATAATAACGCCGATAATTATGAGATAATAAGGAAGATATTAACGAAGATTATGACGATAATAACGACGATATTGAGGACAATAATAACGACGAAATTATGAGGATAATACGGACGATAACAACGATGATAATGACGATAATAACGACGATATTAACGACAATAATAACGACGATAATTATGTGGATAATAAGGACGATATTAACGAAGATAATGACGATGATAACGACGATATTGACGACAATAATAACGACGAAATTATGAGGATAATACGGACGATAACAACGATGATAATGACGATAATAACGACGATATTGACGACAATAATAACGACGAAATTATGAGGATAATACGGACGTTATCAACGATGATAATGACGATAATAACGACGATATTAACGACAATAATAACGACGAAATTATGAGGATAATACGGACGATAAAAACTATGATAATGACGATAATAACGACGATATTGACGACAATAATAACGACGAAATTATGAGGATAATACGGACGATAACAACGATGATAATGACGATAATAACGACGATATTGACGACAATAATAACGACGATATTAACGACAATAATAACGACGATATTTATGAGGATAATAAGGATGATATCAACCATGAAAATAACGATAAAAACGACGATAATAACAACGATATTAACGATAATAATGACGATAATAACGACGATATTAACGACAATAATAACGAAGTTAATTATGAGGAAAATAACTACCATAATAACGATGATAATGGCGACAAAAACGACGATAATGTCAACGAAATAAACGTCGATAATAACGACGATAAAAAGGACGGTAATTTTGACGATAATAACTAAGATAATAACGAAGATAATAACGATGATAACGACGATATTAACGATGATAATGACGATAATAACGACGATATTGACGACAATAATAACGCCGATAATTATGAGATAATAACGACGATATTAACGATGATAATGACGATAATAACTACGATATTGACGACAATAATAACGCCGATAATTATGAGAATAATAAGGACGATATTAACGAAGATAATGACGATAATAACGACGATATTGACGACAATAATAACGACGAAATTATGAGGATAATACGGACGATAACAACGATGATAATGATGATAATAACGACGATATTAACGACAATAATAACGACGATAATTATGTGGATAATAAAGACGATAACAACGATGATAATGGCGATAATAACGACGATATTAACGACAATAATAACGACGATATTTATGAGGATAATAAGGACGATATCAACGATGATAATGACGATAAAAACGACGATAATGACAACGAAATATACGTCGATAATAACGACGATAAAAACGATGGTAATTTTGACGATAATAACGAAGATAATAACGATGATAATGAGGATAATATCGACGATATTAACGATGATAAAGACGATAATAACTACGATAATGACGACAATAATAACGCCGATAATTATGAGATAATAAGGAAGATATTAACGAAGATTATGACGATAATAACGACGATATTGAGGACAATAATAACGACGAAATTATGAGGATAATACGGACGATAACAACGATGATAATGACGATAATAACGACGATATTAACGACAATAATAAAGACGATAATTATGTGGATAATAAGGACGATATTAACGAAGATAATGACGATGATAACGACGATATTGACGACAATAATAACGACGAAATTATGAGGATAATACGGACGATAACAACGATGATAATGACGATAATAACGACGATATTGACGACAATAATAACGACGAAATTATGAGGATAATACGGACGTTATCAACGATGATAATGACGATAAAAACGACGATAATGACAACGAAATAAACGTCGATAATAACGACGATAAAAACGATGGTAATTTTGACGATAATAACGAAGATAATAACGATAATAATGACGATAATAACGACGAAATTAAGGATGATAATGACGATAATAACTACGATATTGACGACAATAATAACGCCGATAATTATGAGGATAATACGGACGATAACAACGATGATAATGACGATAATAACGACGATATTGACGACAATAATAACGCCGATAATTATGAGATAATAAGGACGATATTAACGAAGATAATGACGATAATAACGACGATATTGACGACAATAATAACGACGATATTGACGACAATAATAACGACGATATTTATGAGGATAATAAGGACGATATCAACCATGAAAATAACGATAAAAACGACGATAATAACAACGATATTAACGATGATAATGACGATAATAACGACGATATTGAGGACAATAATAACGACGAAATTATGAGGATAATACGGACGATAACAACGATGATAATGACGATAATAACGACGATGTAACGACAATAATAACGACGATAATTATGTGGATAATAAGGACGACAACAACGATGATAATGGCGATAATAACGACGATATTAACGACAATAATAACGACGATAATTATGTGGATAATAAGGACGATAACAACGATGATAATGGCGATAATAACGACGATATTAACGATAATAATAACGACGATATTTATGAGGATAAAAAGGACGATATCAACGATGATAATGACGATAAAAACGACGATAATGACAACGAAATAAACGTAGATAATAACGACGATTAAAACGATGGTAATTTTGACGATAATAACGAAGATAATAACGATGATAATGACGATAATAACGACGATATTAACGATGATAATGACGATAATAACGACGATATTGACGACAATAATAACGACGATATTTATGAGGATAATAAGGACGATATCAACGATGAAAATAACGATAAAATCGACGATAATAACAATGATATTAACGATGATAATGACTATAATAACGACGATATTAACGATGATAATGACGATAATAACTACGATATTGACGACAATAATAACGCCGATAATTATGAGGATAATACGGACGATAACAACGATGATAATGACGATAATAACGACGATATTGACGACAATAATAACGACGAAATTATGAGGATAATACGGACGATAACAACGATGATAATGACGATAATAACGACGATGTAACGACAATAATAACGACGATATTTATGAGGATAATACGGACGATAACAACGATGATAATGACGATAATAACGACGATATTAACGACAATAATAACGACGATAATTATGTGGATAATAAGGACGATATCAACGATGATAATGACGATAAAAACGACGATAATGACAACGAAATAAACGTCGATAATAACGACGATAAAAACGATGGTAATTTTGACGATTATAACGAAGATAATAACGATAATAATGACGATAATAACGACGATATTAACGATGATAATGACGATAATAACTACGATATTGACGACAATAATAACGCCGATAATTATGAGGATAATACGGACGATAACAACGATGATAATGACGATAATAACGACGATATTGACGACAATAATAACGACGAAATAATGAGGATAATACGGACGATAACAACGATGATAATGACGATAATAACGACGATGTAACGACAATAATAACGACGATATTTATGAGGATAATACGGACGATAACAACGATGATAATGACGATAATAACGACGATATTAACGACAATAATAACGACGATAATTATGTGGATAATAAGGACAATAACAACGATGATAATGGCGATAATAACGATGATATTAACGACAATAATAACGACGATATTAACGACAATAATAACTACGATATTTATGAGGATAATAAGGACGATATCAACCATGAAAATAACGATAAAAACGACGATAAAAACGATGGTAATTTTGACGATTATAACAAAGATAATAACGATAATAATGACGATAATAACGACGATATTAACGATGATAATGACGATAATATATACGATATTGACGACAATAATAACGCCGATAATTATGAGGATAATACGGACGATAACAAAGATGATAATGACGATAATAACGACGATATTGAATACAATAATAACGACAAAATTATGAGGATAATACGGACGATAACAACGATGATAATGACGATAATAACGACGATGTAACGACAATAATAACGACGATAATTATGTGCATAATAAGGACGACAACAACGATGATAATGGCGATAATAACGACGATATTAACGACAATAATAACGACGAAATTATGAGGATAATACGGACGATAACAACGATAATAATGACGATAATAACGACGATATTAACGACAATAATAACGACGAAATTATGAGGATAATACGGACGATAACAACGATGATAATGACGATAATAACGACGATGTAACGACAATAATAACGACGAAATTATGAGGATAATACGGACGATAACAACGATGATAATGACGATAATAACGACGATATTGACGACAATAATAACGACGAAATTATGAGGATAATACGGACGATAACAACGATGATAATGACGATAATAACGACGATATTGACGACAATAATAACGACGAAATTATGAGGATAATACGGACGATAACAACGATGATAATGACGATAATAACGACGATATTAACGACAATAATAACGACGATAATTATGTGGATGATAAGGACGATAACAACGATGATAATGGCGATAATAACGACGATAATAACGACAATAATAACGACGATATTTATGAGGATAATAAGAACGATAACAACCATGATAATGGCGATAATAACGACGATATTGACGACAATAATAACGACGAAATTATAAGGATAATACGGACGATAACAACGATGATAATGGCGATAATAACGACGAGATTGACGACATTAATAACGACGAAATTATGAGGATAATACGGACGATAACAACGATGATAATGACGATAATAACGACGATGTAACGACAATAATAACGACGAAATTATGAGGATAATACGGACGATAACAACGATGATAATGACGATAATAACGACGATATTGACGACAATAATAACGACGAAATTATGAGGATAATACGGACGATAACAACGATGATAATGACGATAATAACGACGATATTGACGACAATAATAACGACGATATTTATGAGGATAATAAGGACGATATCAACGATGATAATGACGATAAAAACGACGATAATGACAACGAAAGAAACGTCGATAATAACGACGATAAAAACGATGGTAATTTTGACGATAATAACGAAGATAATAACGATAATAATGACGATAATAACGACGATATTAACGATGATAAAGACTATAATAACTACGATAATTACGACAATAATAACGCCGATAATTATGAGATAATAACGACGATATTAACGAAGATAATGACGATAATAACGACGATATTGACGACAATAATAACGACGAAATTATGAGGATAATACGGACGATAACAACGATGATAATGACGATAATAACGACGATATTAACGACGATATTAACGACGATATTTATGAGGATAATAAGGACGATAACAACGATGATAATGACGATAATAACGACGATGTAACGACAATAATAACGACGATAATTATGTGGATAATAAGGACGACAACAACGATGATAATGGCGATAATAACGACGATATTAACGACAATAATAACGACGATATTTATGAGGATAATAAGGACGATATCAACGATGATAATGACGATAAAAACGACGATAATGACAACGAAATAAACGTCGATAATAACGACGATAAAAACGATGGTAATTTTGACGATAATAACGAAGATAATAACGATAATAATGACGATAATAACGACGATATTAACGATGATAATGACGATAATAACTACGATATTGACGACAATAATAACGCCGATAATTATGAGGATAATACGGACGATAACAACGATGATAATGACGATAATAACGACGATATTGACGACAATAATAACGACGAAATTATGAGTATAATACGGACGATAACAACGATAATAATGACGATAATAACGACGATATTAACGACAATAATAACGACGATAATTATGTGGATAATAAGGACGACAACAACGATGATAATGGCGATAATAACGACGATATTAACGACAATAATAACGACGATATTTATGAGGATAATAAGGACGATAACAACGATGATAATGGCGATAATAACGACGATATTAACGACATTAATAACGACGATATTTATGAGGATAATAAGGACGATATCAACGATGATAATGACGATAAAAAGGACGATAATGACAACGAAATAAACGTCGATAATAACGACGATAAAAACGATGGTAATTTTGACGATAATAACGAAGATAATAACGATAATAATGACGATAATAACGACGATATTAACGATGATAAAGACTATAATAACTACGATAATTGCGACAATAATAACGCCGATAATTATGAGATAATAACGACGATATTAACGAAGATAATGACGATAATAACGACGATATTGACGACAATAATAACGACGAAATTATGAGGATAATACGGACGATAACAACGATGATAATGACGATAATAACGACGATATTAACGACGATATTAACGACGATATTTATGAGGATAATAAGGACGATAAAAACGATGGTAATTTTGACGATAATAACGAAGATAATAACGATAATAATGACGATAATAACGACGATATTAACGATGATAATGACGATAATAACTACGATATTGACGACAATAATAACGCCGATAATTATGAGATAATAAGGACGATATTAACGAAGATAATGACGATAATAACGACGATATTAACGACAATAATAACGACGAAATTATGAGAATAATACGGACGATAACAACGATGATAATGACGATAATAACGACGATATTAACGACGATATTAACGACGATATTTATGAGGATAATAAGGACGATAACAACGATGATAATGACGATAATAACGACGATGTAACGACAATAATAACGACGATAATTATGTGGATAATAAGGACGACAACAACGATGATAATGGCGATAATAACGACGATATTAACGACAATAATAACGACGATATTTATGAGGATAATAAGGACGATATCAACGATGATAATGACGATAAAAACGACGATAATGACAACGAAATAAACGTCGATAATAACGACGATAAAAACGATGGTAATTTTGACGATAATAACGAAGATAATAACGATAATAATGACGATAATAACGACGATATTAACGATGATAATGACGATAATAACTACGATATTGACGACAATAATAACGCCGATAATTATGAGGATAATATGGACGATAACAACGATGATAATGACGATAATAACGACGATATTGACGACAATAATAACGACGAAATTATGAGTATAATACGGACGATAACAACGATTATAATGACGATAATAACGACGATATTAACGACAATAATAACGACGATAATTATGTGGATAATAAGGACGATAACAACGATGATAATGGCGATAATAACGACGATATTAACGACAATAATAACGACGATATTAACGACAATAATAACGACGATATTTATGAGGATAATAAGGACGATATCAACGATGAAAACAACGATAAAAACGACGATAATAACAACGATATTAACGATGATAATGACTATAATAACGACGATATTAACGACAATAATAACGACGTTAATTATGAGGATAATAACGACCATAATAACGATGATAATGGCGACAATAACGACGATAATGACAACGAAATAAACGTCGATAATAACGACGATAAAAAGGTCGGTAATTCTGACGATAATAACTAAGATAATAACGAAGATAATAACGATGTTAAAGACGATAATAACGACTATATTAACGATGATAATGACGATAATAACTACGATATTGACGACAATAATAACGCCGATAATTATGAGTCTAATAAGGACGATATTAACGAAGATAATGACGATAATAACGACGATATTGACGACAATAATAACGACGAAATTATGAGGATAATACGGACGATAACAACGATGATAATGACGATAATAACGACGATGTAACGACAATAATAACGACGATAATTATGTGGATAATAAGGACGACAACAACGATGATAATGGCGATAATAACGACGATATTAACGACAATAATAACGACGATATTTATGAGGATAATAAGGACGATATCAACGATGATAATGACGATAAAAACGACGATAATGACAACGAAATAAACGTCGATAATAACGACGATAAAAACGATGGTAATTTTGACGATAATAACGAAGATAATAACGATAATAATGACGATAATAACGACGATATTAACGATGATAATGACGATAATAACTACGATATTGACGACAATAATATCGCCGATAATTATGAGGATAATACGGACGATAACAACGATGATAATGACGATAATAACGACGATATTGACGACAATAATAACGACGAAATTATGAGTATAATACGGACGATAACAACGATGATAATGACGATAATAACGACGATATTAACGACAATAATAACGACGAAATTATGAGGATAATACGGACGATAACAACGATGATAATGACGATAATAACGACGATATTGACGACAATAATAACGACGAAATTATGAGGATAATACGGACGATAACAACGATGATAATGACGATAATAACGACGATATTGACGACAATAATAACGATGAAATTATGAGGATAATAAGGACGATAACAACGATAATAATGGCGATAATAACGACGATATTAACGACAATAATAACGACGATATTTATGAGGATAATAAGGACGATATCAACGATGATAATGACGATAAAAACGACGATAATGACAACGAAATAAACGTCGATAATAACGACGATAAAAACGATGGAAATTTTGACGATAATAACGAAGATAATAACGATAATAATGACGATAATAACGACGATATTAACGATGATAATGACGATAATAACTACGATATTGACGACAATAATAACGCCGATAATTATGAGAATAATAAGGACGATATTAACGAAGATAATGACGATAATAACGACGATATTGACGACAATAATAACGACGAAATTATGAGGATAATACGGACGATAACAACGATGATAATGACGATAATAACGACGATGTAACGACAATAATAACGACGATAATTATGTGGATAATAAGGACGACAACAACGATGATAATGGCGATAATAACGACGATATTAACGAGAATAATAACGACGATATTTATGAGGATAATAAGGACGATAACAACGATGATAATGGCGATAATAACGACGATATTAACGACATTAATAACGACGATATTTATGAGGATAATAAGGACGATAACAACGATGATAATGACGATAAAAAGGACGATAATGACAACGAAATAAACGTCGATAATAACGACGATAAAAACGATGGTAATTTTGACGATAATAACGAAGATAATAACGATAATAATGACGATAATAACGACGATATTAACGATGATAAAGACTATAATAACTACGATAATTACGACAATAATAACGCCGATAATTATGAGATAATAACGACGATATTAACGAAGATAATGACGATAATAACGACGATATTGACGACAATAATAACGACGAAATTATGAGGATAATACGGACGATAACAACGATGATAATGACGATAATAACGACGATATTAACGACGATATTAACGACGATATTTATGAGGATAATAAGGACGATATCAACGATGATAATGACGATAAAAACGACGATAATGACAACGAAATAAACGTCGATAATAACGACGATAAAAACGATGGTAATTTTGACGATAATAACGAAGATAATAACGATAATAATGACGATAATAACGACGATATTAACGATGATAATGACGATAATAACTACGATATTGACGACAATAATAACGCCGATAATTATGAGATAATATGGACGATATTAACGAAGATAATGACGATAATAACGACGATATTGACGACAATAATAACGACGAAATTATGAGAATAATACGGACGATAACAACGATGATAATGACGATAATAACGACGATATTAACGACGATATTAACGACGATATTTATGAGGATAATAAGGACGATAACAACGATGATAATGACGATAATAACGACGATGTAACGACAATAATAACGACGATAATTATGTGGATAATAAGGACGACAACAACGATGATAATGGCGATAATAACGACGATATTAACGACAATAATAACGACGATATTTATGAGGATAATAAGGACGATATCAACTATGATAATGACGATAAAAACGACGATAATGACAACGAAATAAACGTCGATAATAACGACGATAAAAACGATGGTAATTTTGACGATAATAACGAAGATAATAACGATAATAATGACGATAATAACGACGATATTAACGATGATAATGACGATAATAACTACGATATTGACGACAATAATAACGCCGATAATTATGAGGATAATACGGACGATAACAACGATGATAATGACGATAATAACGACGATATTGACGACAATAATAACGACGAAATTATGAGTATAATACGGACGATAACAACGATGATAATGACGATAATAACGACGATATTAACGACAATAATAACGACGAAATTATGAGGATAATACGGACGATAACAACGATGATAATGACGATAATAACGACGATATTGCCGACAATAATAACGACGAAATTATGAGGATAATACGGACGATAACAGCGATGATAATGACGATAATAACGACGATATTAACGACAATAATAACGACGATAATTATGTGGATAATAAGGACGATAACAACGATGATAATGGCGATAATAACGACGATATTAACGGCAATAATAACGACAAAATTATGAGGATAATACGGACGATAACAACGATGATAATGACGATAATAAAGACGATATTGACGAAAATAATAACGACGATATTTATGAGGATAATAAGGACGATAACAACGATGATAATAACAATAATAACGACGATGTAACGACAATAATAACGACGATAATTATGTGGATAATAAGGACGACAACAACGATGATAATGGCGATAATAACGACGATAATGACAACGATGATAATGGCGATAATAACGACGATAATGACAACGAAATAAACGTCGATAATAACGACGATAAAAACGATGGTAATTTTGACGATAAAAACGAAGATAACGATAATAATGACGATAATAACGACGATATTAACGATGATAATGAAGATATTAACTACGATATTGACGACAATAATAACGCCGATAATTATGAGGATAATACGGACGATAACAACGATGATAATGACGATAATAACGACGATATTGACGACAATAATAACGACGAAATTATGAGGATAATACGGACGATAACAACGATGATAATGACGATAATAACGACGATATTTACGACAATAATAACGACGAAATTATGAGGATAATACGGACGATAACAACGATGATAATGACGATAATAACGACGATATTAACGTCAATAATAACGACGATAATTATGTGGATAATAAGGACGATAACAACGATGATAATGGCGATAATAACGACGATATTAACGACAATAATAACGACGATATTTATGAGGATAATAAGGACGATATCAACGATGAAAATAACGATAAAATCGACGATAATAACAACGATATTAACGATGATAATGACTATAATAACGACGATATTAACGACAATAATAACGACGTTAATTATGAGGATAATAACGACCATAATAACGATGATAATGGCGACAATAACGACGATAATGACAACGAAATAAACGTCGATAATAAAGACGATAAAAAGGACGGTAATTATGACGATAATAACTAAGATAATAGCGAAGATAATAACGATGATAATGACGATAATAACGACGATATTAACGATGATAATGACGATAATAACGACGATATTGACAACAATAATAAAGACGATAATTATGAGGATAATAAGGACGATATCAACGATGAAAATAACGATAAAATCGACGATATTGACGACAATAATAACGACGAAATTATGAGGATAATACGGATGATAACAACGATGATAATGATGATAATAACAACGATATTAACGACAATAATAACGACGATATTTATGAGGATAATAAGGACGATATCAACGATGATAATGACGATAAAAACGACGATAATGACAACGAAATAAACGTCGATAATAACGACGATAAAAACGATGGTAATTTTGACGATAATAACGAAGATAATAACGATAATAATGACGATAATAACGACGATATTAACGATGATAATGACGATAATAACTACGATATTGACGACAATAATAACGCCGATAATTATGAGGATAATACGGACGATAACAACGATGATAATGACGATAATAACGACGATATTGACGACAATAATAACGACGAAATTATGAGGATAATACGGACGATAACAACGATGATAATGACGATAATAACGACGATATTGACGACAATAATAACGACGAAATTATGAGGATAATACGGACGATAACAACGATGATAATGACGATAATAACGACGATATTGACGACAATAATAACGACGAAATTATGAGGATAATACGGACGATAACAACGATGATAATGACGATAATAACGACGATATTAACGACAATAATAACGACGATAATTATGTGGATAATAAGGACGATAACAACGATGATAATGGCGACAATAACGAAGATAATGACAACGAAATAAACGTCGATAATAACGACGATAAAAAGGACGGTAATTTTGACGATAATAACTAAGATAATAACGAAGATAATAACGATGATAATGACGATAATAACGACGATATTAACAATGATAATGACGATAATAACTACGATATTGACGACAATAATAACGCCGATAATTATAAGAATAATAAGGACGATATTAACGAAGATAATGACGATAATAACGACGATATTGACGACAATAATAACGCCGATAATTATGAGAATAATAAGGACGATATTAACGAAGATAATGACGATAATAACGACGATATTGACGACAATAATAACGACGAAATTATGTGGATAATACGGACGATAACAACGATGATAATGATGATAATAACGACGATATTAACGACAATAATAACGACGATTATTATGTGGATAATAAGGACGATAACAACGATGATAATGGCGATAATAACGACGATATTAACGACAATAATAACGACGATATTTATGAGGATAATAAGGACGATATCAACGATGAAAATAACGATAAAAACGACGATAATAACAACGATATTAACGATGATAATGACTATAATAACGACGATATTAACGACAATAATAACGACGTTAATTATGAGGATAATAACGACCATAATAACGATGATAATGGCGACAATAACGACGATAATGACAACGAAATAAACGTCGATAATAACGACGATAAAAAGGACGGTAATTCTGACGATAATAACTAAGATAATAACGAAGATAATAACGATGATAAAGACGATAATAACGACGATATTAACGATGATAATGACGATAATAACTACGATATTGACGACAATAATAACGCCGATAATTATGAGAATAATAAGGACGATATTAACGAAGATAATGACGATAATAACGACGATATTGACGACAATAATAACGACGAAATTATGAGGATAATACGGACGATAACAACGATGATAATGACGATAATAACGACGATATTAACGACAATAATAACGACGATATTTATGAGGATAATAAGGACGATATCAACGATGATAATGACGATAAAAACGACGATAATGACAACGAAATAACCGTCGATAATAACGACGATAAAAACGATGGTAATTTTGACGATAATAACGAAGATAATAACGATAATAATGACGATAATAACGACGATATTAACGATGATAATGACGATAATAACTACGATATTGACGACAATAATAACGCCGACAATTATGAGGATAATACGGACGATAACAACTATGATAATGACGATAATAACGACGATATTGACGACAATAATAACGACGAAATTATGAGGATAATACGGACGATAACAACGATGATAATGACGATAATAACGACGATATTGACGACAATAATAACGACGATATTATGAGGATAATACGGACGATAACAACGATGATAATGACGATAATAACGACGATATTAACGACAATAATAAAGACGATAATTATGTGGATAATAAGGACGATAACAACGATGATAATGGCGATAATATCGACGATATTAACGACAATAATAACGACGATATTAACGACAATAATAACGACGATATTTATGAGGATAATAAGGACGATATCAACGATGAAAATAACGATAAAAACAACGATAATAACAACGATATTAACGATGATAATGACTATAATAACGACGATATTAACGACAATAATAACGACGTTAATTATGAGGATAATAACGACCATAATAACGATGATAATGGCGACAATAACGACGATAATGACAACGAAATAAACGTCGATAATAACGACGATAAAAAGGACGGTAATTCTGACGATAATAACTAAGATAATAACGAAGATAATAACGATGATAAAGACGATAATAACGACGATATTAACGATGATAATGACGATAATAACTACGATATTGAGGACAATAATAACGCGATAATTATGAGAATAATAAGGACGATATTAACGAAGATAATGACGATAATAACGACGATATTGACGACTATAATAACGACGAAATTATGAGGATAATACGGACGATAACAACGATGATAATGACGATAATAACGACGATATTGACGACAATAATAACGACGATAATTATGAGAATAATAAGGACGATATTAACGAAGATAATGACGATAATAACGACGATATTGACGACAATAATAACGACGAAATTATGAGGATAATACGGACGATGCCAACGATGATAATGACGATAATAACGACGATATTAACGACAATAATAACGACGATATTTATGAGGATAATAAGGACGATATTAACGAAGGTAATGACGATAATAACGACGATATTGACGACAATAATAACGACGAAATTATGAGGATAATACGGACGATAACAACGATGATAATGGCGATAATAACGACGATATTGACGACAATAATAACGACGATATTTATGAGGATAATAAGGACGATATCAACGATGATAATGACGATAAAAACGACGATAATGACAACGAAATAAACGTCGATAATAAGAACGATAAAAACGATGGTAATTTTGACGATAATAACGAAGATAATAACGATGATAATGACGATAATAACGACGATATTAACGACAATAATAACGAAGTTAATTATGAGGATAATAACGAACATAATAACGATGATAATGGCTATAATGACGACGATATAAACGTCGATAATAACGACGATAATATCGACGATAATTTTGACGATAATAACGACGATATCAACGATGAAAATTACGATTATATCGACGATAAAAACGACGATTATAACGACGAAAATACCGACGATAATTATAAGGATAATAAGGACGATAACAACGATGTTAATGAGGATAATAACGACGATATTAACGACAATAATAACGACGATAATTATGAGGATAAAAAGGACGATATTAACGAAGATAATGACGATAATAACGACGATATTGACGACTATAATAACGACGATAATTATGAGGATAATAAGGACGATATCAACGATGAAAATAACGATAAAAACGACGATAATAACAACGATATTAACGATGATAATGACGATAATAACGACGATATTAACAACAAAAATAACGACGTTAATTATGAGGATAATATGAACGATAACAACGATGAAAATGACGATAATAACGACGATAATGTCAACGAAATAAACGTCGATAATAACGACGATAAAAACGATGGTAATTTTGACGATAATAACGAAAATAATAACGATGATAATGACGATAATAATGACGATATTAACGATGATAATGACGTTAATAACTACGATATTGACGACAATAATAACGCCGATAATTATTAGATAATAAGGACAATATTAACGAAGATAATGACGATAATAACGACGATATTGACGACAATAATAACGACGAAATTATGAGGATAATACGGACGATAACTACGATGATATTGACGATAATAACGACGATATTAACGACAATAATAACGACGATATTCTTGAGGATAATAAGGACGATATCAACGATGATAATGACGATAATAACGACGATATTAACGACGAAAATACCGACGATAATTATGAGGATAATAAGGACGATAACCACGATGTTAATGAGGATAATAACGACGATATTAACGACAATAATAACGACGATAATTTTGAGGATAATAAGGACGATATTAACGAAGATAATGACGAAAATTACGACGATATTGACGACAATAATAATGACGATAATTATGAGGATAATAAGGACGATATCAACGATGAAACTAACGATAAAAACGACGATAATAACAACGATATTAACGATGATAATGACGATAATAACGACGATATTAACAACAATAATAACGACGTTAATTATGAGGATAATATGAACGATAACAACGATGAAAATGACGATAATAACGACGATAATGACAACGAAATAAACGTCGATAATAACGACGATAAAAACGATGGTAATTTTGACGATAATAACGAAGATAATAACGATGATAATGACGATAATAAGGACGATATTAACGAAGATAATGACGATAATAACGACGATATTGACGACAATAATAACGACGATAATTATGAGGATAATAAGAACGATATCAACGATGATAATGACGATAATAACGACGATATTGACGACAATAATAACGACGAAATTAACGACAATAATAACGACGATATTTATGAGGATAATAAGGACGATATTAACGACAATAATAACGACGATAATTATGAGGATAATAAGGACGATATTAACGAAGATAATGAAGATAATAACGACGATATTGACGACAATAATAACGCCGATAGTTATGAGATAATAAGGACGATATTAACGATGAAAATAACGATAAAAACGATGATAATAACAACGATATTAACGATGATAATGACTATAATAACGACGATATTAACGACAATAATAACGACGTTAATTATGAGGATAATAACGACCATAATAACGATGATAATGTCGACAATAACGACGATAATGACAACGAAATAAACGTCGATAATAACGACGATAAAAAGGACGGTAATTTTGACGATAATAACTAAGATAATAACGAAGATAATAACGATGATAATGACGAAAATAACGACGATATTAACGATGATAATGACGATAATAACTACGATATTGACGTCAATAATAACGCCGATAATTATGAGATAATAAGGACGATATTAACGAAGATAATGACGATAATAACGACGATATTGACGACAATAATAACGACGATAATTATGAGGATAATAAGGACGATATCAACGATGAAATTAACGATTTAAACGACGATAATAACAACGATATTAACGATGATAATGACGATAATAACGACGATATTGACGACAATAATAACGACGTTAATTATGAGGATAATAACGACCATAATAACGATGATAATGGCGACAATAACGACGATAATGACAACGAAATAAACGTCGATAATAACGACGATAAAAAGGACGGTAATTTTGACGATAATAACTAAGATAATAACGAAGATAATAACGATGATAGTGACGATAATAACGACGATATTAACGATGATAATGACGATAATAACTACGATATTGACAACAATAATAACGCCGATAATTATGAGAATAATAAGGACGATATTAACGAAGATAATGACGATAATAACGACGATATTGACGACAATAATAACGACGATAATTATGAGGATAATACGGACGATATTAACGAAGATAATGACGATAATAACGACGATATTGACGACAATAATAACGACGAAATTATGAGGATAATACGGACGATAACAACGATGAAAATGACGATAATAACGACGATATTGACGACAATAATAACGACGAAATTATGAGGATAATACGGACGATAACAACGATGATAATGACGATAATAACGACGATATTGACGACAATAATAACGACGAAATTATGAGGATAATACGGACGATAACAACGATGATAATGACGATAATAACGACGTTGTAAAGACAATAATAACGACGAAATTATGAGTATAATACGGACGATAACAACGATGATAATGACGATAATAACGACGATATTGACGACAATAATAACGAAGAAATTATGAGGATAATACGGACGATAACAACGATGATAATGACGATAATAACTACGATATTGACGACAATAATAACGCCGATAATTATGAGATAATAAGGACGATATCAACGAAGATAATGACGATAATAACGACGATATTGACGACAATAATAACGACGAAATTATTAGGATAATACGGACGATAACAACGATGATAATGACGATAATAACGACGATATTAACGACAATAATAACGACGATAATTATGAGGATAATAAGGACGATATTAACGAAGATAATGAAGATAATAACGACGATATTGACGACAATAATAACGCCGATAGTTATGAGATAATAAGGACGATATTAACGATGAAAATAACGATAAAAACGATGATAATAACAACGATATTAACGATGATAATGACGATAATAACGACGATATTGACGACAATAATAACGACGTTAATTATGAGGATAATAACGACCATAATAACGATGATAATGGCGACAATAACGACGATAATGACAACGAAATAAACGTCGATAATAACGACGATAAAAAGGACGGTAATTCTGACGATAATAACTAAGATAATAACGAAGATAATAACGATGATAGTGACGATAATAACGACGATATTAACGATGATAATGACGATAATAACTACGATATTGACGACAATAATAACGCCGATAATTATGAGAATAATAAGGACGATATTAACGAAGATAATGACGATAATAACGACGATATTGACGACAATAATAACGACGATAATTATGAGGATAATACGGACGATATTAACGAAGATAATGACGATAATAACGACGATATTAACGACAATAATAACGACGATAATTATGAGGATAATAAGGACGATAACAACGATGAAAATGACGATAAAAACGACGATAATGACGATGTTAACGACGATAATGACGACGATATAAACGTAGATAATAACGTCGATAATAACCACGATAATTATGAGTATAATAGGGACGATAACAACGATGAAATTGACGATAATATCGACGATAATAACGACGATATTAACGATGATAATGACGATCATAAGGACGATTTAGACGACACTAATAACGACGATAATTATGAGGATAATACGGACGATAACAACGATGAAAATGACGATAAAAACGGTGATTATAACGACGAAATTAACAACGATAATTATGACGAAAATAACGACGATAAAAACGACGATAATGAAGATGTTAACGACGATAATTATAAGGATAATAAGGACGATAACAACAAAGAAAATGACGATAAAAACGGCGATTATATCGACGAAATTAACAACGATAATTATGACGATAATAATGACGATAAAAACGACGATAATGACGATGTTAACGACGATAATGACGACGATATGAACGTAGATAATAAGGTCGATAATAACCACGATAATAACAGCGATAATAACGATGATAATGACGATAATAACGATGATAATAACGACGATGATTATGACGATAATATCGACGATAATAACGGTAATAATGACGATAATAAAGAAGATATTAACGAAAATATTAACAACGATAATTATGAGGATAATAGGGACGATAACAACGATGAAATTGACGATAATAACGACGATAATAACGACGATATTAACGATGATAATAACGATCATAACGACGATAATGAAGACGATATTAACGAAAATAATAACGACGATAATTATGAGGATAATAGGGACGATAACAACGATGAAAATGACGATGAAAACGGCGATTATAACGACGATATTAACAACGATAATTATGACGATAATAACGACGATAAAAACGACGATAATGACGATGTTAACGACGATAATGACGACGATATAAACGTAGATAATAACGACGATAATAACGACGATAATAACAGCGATAATAACGATGATAATGACGATAATAACGATGATAATAACGACGATAATTATGACGATAATAACGACGATAATAACGATAATAATGACGATAATAAAGACGATATTAACGAAAATAATAACAACGATAATTATGAGTATAATAGGGACGATAACAACGATGAAATTGACGATAATAACGACGATATTAACGATGATAATGACGATCATAACGACGATAATAACGACGATATGGACGACAATAATAACGACGATAATTATGAGGATAATAAGGACGATAACAACGATGAAAATGACGATAAAAACGGCGTTTATAACGACGATATTAACAACGATAATTATGACGATAATAACGACGATAAAAACGACGATAATGACGATGTTAACGACGATAATGACGACGATATAAACGTAGATAATAACGACGATAATAACGACGATAATAACAGCGATAATAACGATGATAATGACGATAATAACGATGATAATAACGACGATAATTATGACGATAATAACGACGATAATAACGATAATAATGACGATAATAAAGACGATATTAACGAAAATAATAACAACGATAATTATGAGGATAATAGGGACGATAACAACGATGAAAATGACGATAAAAACGACGATTATAACGACGATATTAACATCGATAATTATGACAATAATATCGACGTTAAAAACGATGTTAATGACGATGTTAACGACGATAATGACGTCCATATTTACGTAGATTATAACGACTATAATAACGACGATAATAACAGCGATAATAACGATAATAATAACGACGATAATTATGACGATAATAACGACGATAATAACGATAATAATGACGATAATAAAGACGATATTAACGAAAATAATAACAACGATAATTATGAGGATAATAGGGACGATAACAACGATGAAATTGACGATAATAACGACGATAATAACGACGATATTAACGATGATAATGACGATCATAACGACGGTAATAACGACGATATGGACGACAATATTAACGACGATAATTATGAGGATAATAAGGACGATAACAACGATGAAAATGACGATAAAAACGGCGTTTATAACGACGATATTAACAACGATAATTATGGCGATAATAACGACGATAAAAACGACGATAATGACGATGTTAACGACGATAATGACGACGATATAAACGTAGATAATAACGACAATAATAACGAGGATAATACAACGGTAATAACGATGATAATGACGATAATAACGAGGATAATAACGACGATAATTATGACGATAATAACGACGATAATAACGATAATAATGACGATAATAAAGACGATATTAACGAATATAATAACAACGATAATTATGAGGATAATAGGGACGATAACAACGATGAAATTGACGATTATAACGACGATAATAACGACGATATTAACGATGATAATGACGATCATAACGACGATAATAACGACGATATGGACGACAATAATAACGACGATAATTATGAGGATAATAAGGACGATAACAACGATGAAAATGACTGTAAAAACGGCGATTATAACGACGATATTAACAACGATAATTATGACGATAATAACGACGATAAAAACGACGATAATGACGATGTTAACGACGATAATGACGACGATATAAACGTAGATAATAACGACGATAATAACGACGATAAAACAACGATAATAACGATGATAATGACGATAATAACGATGATAATAACGACGATAATGACGATGTTAACGACGATAATGACGACGATATAAACGTAGATAATAACATCGACAATAACGACGATAATAACAGCGATAATAACGATGATAATGACGATAATAACGACGATAATAACAGCGATAATAACGATGATAATGACGATAATAACGATGATAAAAACGACGATAATTATGACGATAATAACGACTATAATAACGAAGATATGGACGACAATAGTAACGACGATAATTATGAGGATAATGAGGACGATAACAACGATGAAAATGACGATAAAAACGGCAATTATAACGACGATATTAACAACGATAATTATGACGATAATAACGACGATAAACACGACGATAATGACGATGTTAACGACGATAATGACGACGATATAAACGTAGATAATAACGACAATAATAACGAGGATAATACAACGGTAATAACGATGATAATGACGATAATAACGAGGATAATAACGACGATAATTATGACGATAATAACGACGATAATAACGATAATAATGACAATAATAAAGACGATATTAACGAATATAATAACAACGATAATTATGAGGATAATAGGGACGATAACAACGATGAAAATGACGATAAAAACGGCGATTATAACGACGATATTAACATCGATAATTATGACAATAATATCGACGATAAAAACGATGTTAATGACGATGTTAACGACGATAATGACGTCCATATTAACGTAGATAATAACGACGATAATAACGACGATAATAACAGCGATAATAACGATGATAATAACGACGATAATTATGACGATAATAACGACGATAATAACGATAATAATGACGATAATAAAGACGATATTAACGAAATTAATAACAACGATAATTATGAGGATTATAGGGACGAAACAACGATGAAATTGAAGATAATAACGACTATAATAACGACGATATTAACGATGATAATGACGATCATAACGACGATAATAACGACGATATGGACGACAATAATAACGACGATAATTATGAGGATAATAAGGACGATAACAACGATGTTAACGACGATAATGACGACGATATAAACGTAGATAATAACGACGATAGTAACGACGATAATAACAGCGATAATAACGATGATAATGACGATCATAACGACGATAATAACGACGATATGGACGACAATAATAACGACGATACTAATGAGGATAATAATGACAATAACAACGATGTTAACGACGATAATGACGACGATATAAACGCAGATAATAACGACGATAGTAACGACGATAATAACAGCGATAATAACGATGATAATGACGATCATAACGACGATAATAACGACGATATGGACGACAATAATAACGACGATAATTATGAGGATAATAAGGACGATAACAACGATGAAAATGACGATAAAAACGGCGATTATAACGACGAAATTAACAACGATAATTATGACGATAATAACGACGATATGGACGACAATAATAACGACGATAATTATGAGGATAATAAGGACGATAACAACGATGAAAATGACGATAAAAACGGCGATTATAACGACGATATTAACAACGATAATTATGACGATAATATCGACGATAAAAACGACGATAATGAAGATGTTAACGACGATAATTATGAGGATAATAAGGACGATAACAACGATGAAAATGACGATAAAATCGGCGATTATAACGACGAAATTAACAACGATTATTATGACGATAATAACGACGATAAAAACGACGATAATGACGATGTTAACGACGATAATGACGACGATATAAACGTAGATAATAACGTCGATAATAACCACGATAATTATGAGTATAATAGGGACGATAACAACGATGAAATTGACGATAATATCGACGATAATAACGACGATATTAACGATGATAATGACGATCATAAGGACGATTTAGACGACACTAATAACGACGATAATTATGAGGATAATAAGGACGATAACAACGATGAAAATGACGATAAAAACGGTGATTATAACGACGAAATTAACAACGATAATTATGACGATAATAACGACGATAAAAACGACGATAATGAAGATGTTAACGACGATAATTATAAGGATAATAAGGACGATAACAACAAAGAAAATGACGATAAAAACGGCGATTATATCGACGAAATTAACAACGATAATTATGACGATAATAATGACGATAAAAACGACGATAATGACGATGTTAACGACGATAATGACGACGATATGAACGTAGATAATAAGGTCGATAATAACCACGATAATAACAGCGATAATAACGATGATAATGACGATAATAACGATGATAATAACGACGATGATTATGACGATAATAACGACGATAATAACGGTAATAATGACGATAATAAAGAAGATATTAACGAAAATATTAACAACGATAATTATGAGGATAATAGGGACGATAACAACGATGAAATTGACGATAATAACGACGATAATAACGACGATATTAACGTTGATAATAACGATCATAACGACGATAATGAAGACGATATTAACGAAAATAATAACGACGATAATTATGAGGATAATAGGGACGATAACAACGATGAAAATGACGATGAAAACGGCGATTATAACGGCGATATCAACAACGATAATTATGACGATAATAACGACGATAAAAACGATGATAATGACGATGTTAACGACGATAATGACGACGATATAAACGTAGATAATAACGACGATAATAACGACGATAATAACAGCGATAATAACGATGATAATGACGATAATAACGATGATAATAACGACGATAATTATGACGATAATAACGACGATAATAACGATAATAATGACGATAATAAAGACGATATTAACGAAAATAATAACAACGATAATTATGAGTATAATAGGGACGATAACAACGATGAAATTGACGATAATAACGATAATAACGACGATATTAACGATGATAATGACGATCATAACGACGATAATAACGACGATATGGACGACAATAATAACGACGATAATTATGAGGATAATAAGGACGATAACAACGATGAAAATGACGATAAAAACGGCGTTTATAACGACGATATTAACAACGATAATTATGACGATAATAACGACGATAAAAACGACGATAATGACGATGTTAACGACGATAATGACGACGATATAAACGTAGATAATAACGACGATAATAACGACGATAATAACAGCGATAATAACGATGATAATGACGATAATAACGATGATAATAACGACGATAATTATGACGATAATAACGACGATAATAACGATAATAATGACGATAATAAAGACGATATTAACGAAAATAATAACAACGATAATTATGAGGATAATAGGGACGATAACAACGATGAAAATGACGATAAAAACGACGATTATAACGACGATATTAACATCGATAATTATGACAATAATATCGACGTTAAAAACGATGTTAATGACGATGTTAACGACGATAATGACGTCCATATTTACGTAGATTATAACGACTATAATAACGACGATAATAACAGCGATAATAACGATGATAATAACGACGATAATTATGACGATAATAACGACGATAATAACGATAATAATGACGATAATAAAGACGATATTAACGAAAATAATAACAACGATAATTATGAGGATAATAGGGACGATAACAACGACGAAATTGACGATAATAACGACGATAATAACGACGATATTAACGATGATAATGACGATCATAACGACGATAATAACGACGATATGGACGACACTAATAACGACGATAATTATGAGGATAATAAGGACGATAACAACGATGAAAATGACGATAAAAACGGCGATTATAACGACGATATTAACAACGATAATTATGACGATAATAACGACGATAAAAACGACGATAATGACGATGTTAACGACGATAATGACGACGATATAAACGTAGATAATAACGACAATAATAACGAGGATAATACAACGGTAATAACGATGATAATGACGATAATAACGAGGATAATAACAACGATAATTATGACGATAATAACGACGATAATAACGATAATAATGACGATAATGACGACGATATTAACGAATATAATAACAACGATAATTATGAGGATAATAGGGACGATAACAACGATGAAAATGACGATAAAAACTGCGATTATAACGACGATATTAACGACGATAATAACGACGTTAATTATGAGGATATAAACGGCCATATTAACGATGATAATGGCGATATTAACGACGATAATGACGACGATATAAACGTCGATAATAACGACGATAATAACGACGAAAATTTTGACGATAATAACGAAGATAATAACGATGATAATGACAATAATAACGACGATATTAACGATGATAACGACGATAATAACTACGATATTGACGATAATAATAACACTGATAATTATGAGGATAATAAGGACGATAACAACGATGATAATGACGATAATAACGTCGATAATAACGACGATATTAACGATGATAATGACGATCATAACGACGATAATAACGACGATATGGACGACAATAATAACGACGATAATTATGAGGATAATAAGGACGATAACAACGATGAAAATGACGATAAAAACGGCGATTTTAACGACGATATTAACAACGATAATTATGACGATAATAACGACGATAAAAACGACGATAATGAAGATGTTAACGACGATAATGACGACGATATAAACGTAGATTATAACGACGATAATAACAGCGATAATAACGATGATAATGACGATAATAACGATGTTAATAACGACCATAATTATGACGATAATAACGTCGATAATAACGATAATAATGACGATAATTAAGACGATATTAACGAAAATAATAACAACGATAATTATGAGGATAATAGAGACGATATCAACGATGAAATTGACGATAATAACAACGATAATAACGACGATATTAACGATGATAATGACGATCATAACGACGATAATAACGACGATATGGACGACAATAATAACGACGATAATTATGAGGATAATAAGGACGATAACAACGATGAAAATGACGATAAAAACGGCGATTATAACGACGATATTAACTGCGATAATTATGACGATAATAACGACGATAAAAACGACGATAATGAAGATGTTAAATTAAAGACCGTCCTTCCAAAAGGTGCGTATGTTTATCGAATGGGACAAGCGTCTTTATTCTCGATGTTGTAATTTTTTATTTTTTTTTTCTTTCGCTGTTGTTGCTTCTTCTTCTTCTTATGTCTTTTTTTTTTTATATATGATTGTTCTCATCGTTCTCGTTGTTGTAAAATTTCTTTTTTTCCTTTTACTACATTTTCTTGCGATCATTGTCTTTACGTCGTTGAAATTTTCTGCGTCTACTTTACTTGTTAGCTCCTGAATACGTCTAACTACTACTACTGTTCTACCCTTTTTTTATATCTCGCGAAATTTTCACCATTTTATGTACTACTTTTCTCTCTCTTTCTCTCTCTCTCTCTCTCCCTCTCTCTGTCTGTTTATCCTTTACTCTCGTTCTCACCGTTACCATGACAACCGCACTTGAAAATTTAAAGCAATCGTAGATTCTTTATCTAACCGTACTTCGGGGAGATCCTGCAATCCGATATTGGACCAACTTACCCTTAGGAGTTAGAGAAAGAGAGAGAGAGAGAGAGAGAGAGTGAGAGAGGGAGAGAGAGGGAGAGAGAGAGAGAGAGATAAAGAGAACGAGAGCGAGAGTGATAGTGAAAGTGAGAGTGAGAGTAAGAGCGAGAGTGAGAAATGTAATTTATTTCTGGTATTTCCTTTAACAACGTGTATCTCTCACTCTCTCGAAATTCTTCCTTTTTCTGCAAACTATGTGTCATTGAGAAACAATTAGAAAAGATGACTCATTTGTTGCAGTCATGAATCTGAGCACGTTACTACAACGCGGTCGAGTATGTGAGGTGGAGGATGGGGGGAGGGCGGAGGGGAAAGGAAAACCAAGTCGAGGGTTGGAAGGAGATAAACGGGAGATATCAGATGGAGAAAGATCAAGAGGGAGAAACAGAAATGGGAAGTGGTTGGCAGGTAGGGGTGGGGGTGGAGAGGTATCTAACGTTTGACAAAACGAAATCGCGAGGGATTAGAGTGAAGGATGATGATGATGATGATGATGCGGGGAGGGGGATAGGAAAGAAGGAAAGGGGTGGGGGTGAGAGGAGAGTAGGGTAAAAGGATCGATAGAATTTAAAGAGAAAAGTTGTGAAGAAAAATCGAATGTGATGAATGGATGGTGGACGGACGTTGTTGATTAGGTTTGAAAAAAGAAATAACAAGAAAACTTTTGAAAATATCGTTTAACTTTTGTAATTAGAAAAAAGTAATGGTTGCGATAAAACATGAAATAAGCACGTTCGTACAGGAGAATGTTTTTTTGTACGTTATGACAATTTTTCGATATAAACATACATAACTCGAATGTAATTCGATAACTCGAATTTTAACGTAATTTAATCGATGTGCCTGCTATTAACGTATTATATGGCTTTTGCGTGATTTGCGAGAGATATACAATATTCTTCGTCTTCGTCTTTATTTTTATCTTTATCTCTTATACAAAAGTTTAATCGCATTCATAAGATTATAAAATCGGCCCGTTCTTTACTTTTAATCGTTTCTCTACACAATATAAAATCCTCTATGGGCCGAATTTTTATTTTAAATTCAAAAAAAATTGGGGAACAAAAGATCAGCGATTATAAACCTGTTTGTGCAAATGAGAAAAACAATTTCCGTTTAAACAATTTCATGGCAGTATATTCACTATGTAACTTTCAGGTCACAAAACAGTAACAAATTGAAAATTAAAATGCAAACAAATAGGTTATCGCTGATGTACAAATCCAAAGCCATTATGTGCACTATTTTAAGCTTTGTAATCATCGACAGAAGCACCAATAATATCGGGCCCATAGAGGATTAATATATATATATATTAAATGCAACAAAAATGGGAAAGAGAAATGATTGATCGGATTTATATGAAATTGAAATTTTTTTTTTTTAATTTTCGCTTAAATCGAAAATCTCGAATGAGAGACAATGCGATCGGCGTTCATAAGATCGTCGAATGACGACGACAACGTTGAAAAATGAATAATTAAACTAACAAAATGTCGTTTTATTGTTTCAGAGGTCGAGAGGAAGGTGTTACTAGTAGTGGTCAACGGGAATTACGATCTACCCCCGATTGGGGTATAACTGCATTTAATTGGGAACATTTTTGGGTGCCAACGGCTGCTTCCGGTGACTTTTGCTACGTCAACGACTACTCTGTAAAATTACTAATATTAATTACAAAAACAAACACAAACACACACGCGAGCGAGCACGTTTATATATATATAAATATATAAACGAAAAATGCCTAGAGATAATATATACGTGTTCATGCGCGTGTTTGTGTGTGTAAAGTAATATTACGCGTACATATAAACTGAATTTAATTAACTTTCGTTTAAAATACGTCAGATAATATAAAAGAGATTTATATGTACAAAAGACACGATTTTTCGGATATTAAAAAAAATTTACGCGCCTTTAGGCACACAAAGAGACATTACGCCACGCTCGGGCGTTGATTTCAGTAGGAGGAATTTTGTTTTTTTTTTAGAAAAAAAACATTTCAAAGATAACGAGGGACGAGAAAATGAATATCGTCGATGTTTCGCGGAGAAAGACGATATCTCTGTTGACGGTAGCAAACGCGCGCGAGAGAGAGAGAGAGAGAGAGAAAAGTAGTAGATAAAATGGTGAAAATTTCGCGAGATATAAAAAAAAGGTAGAACAGTAGTAGTAGTTAGACGGAATCAGGAGAGAACAAGTAAAGTAGACGCAGAAAATTTCAACGACGTAAAGATGATGATCGCAAGAAAATGTAGAAAAAGGAAAAAAAGATTTTACAACAACGAGAACGATGAGGACAACCATATATATAAAAAAAAAAAAAAAAGTCAGAAGAAGAATAAGAAGCAACAACAGCGAAAGAAAGAAAGAAAGAAAGAAAAAGAAAAAAAAAATTACAACATCGAAAATAAAGACGCTTGTCCCATTTGATAAACTTACGCACCTTCTGGAAGGACGGTCTTCATCGTCGGCTTCGGGATGTAGAAGAGTCTTGTATCTTCTTTCTTCTTTCGTCGGCAGCATAAATTCGATGCTTGCAGATCTTCCAAAATTTGTCGATGAGTCCAATGAAACCGAATGATTTTCAGGCTCGTTGTCTTCTTTATCGTTGAAACGATACTCAATTGACGGAGCACTCTTTCTTTTAAGTTCTGATAATTTTAAAGAAATATTTTCAACTACAAATTTCTTTAAAGTATCAGTAGTAACGATGAGGAGGTCGTTCTTGATGCTTCCAGATTTATCTTCTCTTCGACGACCGACTCCTTCAGCAGCTCCTCTGACACTGCCTGCCGGACCAGCGCGTTCCGCACTGGTTCCTGCATTCCCGCCATTACCCACCCACTGATCCTACCACTTCCACCCACTCTGCCATCCCCTCCATGGCTGTCTTCCTCCTCTTCGACTCCCACCGTACTCGAATGCAGGAGCCCGCAAAAATGGGTGGAGTATGGGGGTGGGGTAAGAATTTCTTTCCTTGATGATTTTCGGTACGACATCGATTTATAATTTTCTCTCTCGGGACATAATTTTTTGTTCATCTCCAAATTGGTCCCGGCGATAGTCGTACCGATCGGATCGGTGGAAACGAATGAATACTTCGTTTCCTCATCTCCTGCTACTTCTCTCGCTCTTATTATAGATTTTGATGGTACCTGATTTTCGTCGTCTTCGTCGGTGGAGACTTTGTAGATCGTGAGGCTGGTTGTCGTGAATCTTATTTCTTCGTTACAGTCGCTCTTAGATTCGATTTTATAACCAGAATTTTGCCGATAATCGTACTTACGGCATTCCGCGTTAACTTTGACGAGATCGTCGTCGTTAACGGTTTTTAATAAGTCAGCGTCGGCTTTTTTGTCATTTTCGTCGTTTTCGTCCTCGTTTTTTCTGGACTTCGACGAGGCCGTAGTACTGGTATCGGTCGTGATTTTTCCGACATTGTTACTTCTTAAAATTCGACTTTTGTATCTTTCGACACAGGCACAATGACAGCAACCGGATACCTGTGTCGTCGGAGTCTCGATTTGCGACGGCGGGTAATGAAGATTTTTTTCGGAAATGTCGAAGGTCCTCGGACGTTGTCCGATTTGAATTTGTGGTACCTTTAATTTTGACGATTTCTTTCCGGTGCGACGTCCAACGAATATCTGCGATCTTGCGGGAGAAGAACAGGGCGAGGAATACGGGGTCGTTCTCGGTGATCTCGATGCCTCACCGCAAGATGTAGAAACGCTGCTGGTACCAGTGATAGAATAAAGACCATCGACATCACCACCTGTCGCATTTTTCTTTCTCTCTGCGTCCGATTGGTTCTCGTCGAACGAGGCCGATCTGATTTGTATCGGTACCTCTAATTTCGATTCGGACTTCATTTCTTCTCCCGTAGGCGTGCGTGATCTCTTAAATGTAGATCGTAATCTATCCATTTTATATATATATATAAATATCGAATCTATTTACCTCTAGAGAATAATTTCTTATGGCGATTAAATTAATCGACGAATTTTTTTAAAAATCTTGTACTCCTTTCTTCTTCTTCTTCTTCCCTTTTTTTTTTCTTCTTTTTTTTTTCTTTCTTCTTTCCCCTTCGTATTCGTTTTCCTTCTCGTTCGGTCTTCTCTCCTCTTCCCTCAATTTCTTCTCTTCTTCTAAGTCCTCTTCTTCCTCTTCTAAGTCCTCTTCTAAGTCCTCTTCTTCCTCTTCTTCATCTTCTTTTTTTCTTCTATTTCCTCTTCTTTTTCTTCGCCGAAATGGCTTCTCACCAAGATGTCTCAGCAGCGAACGGTTAACTTCGGTGTACCAGTTGTCGAATTTATTGTACCTCGCTAACGGCAAAGTATCAGTCTTCTTCTCGAGCTCTTCTGAGTCGCACCCTTCTTCCGCGGTGAGCTTAACGGCCGATCTGCACCTGTCTGTCTCTACCCAGATTCCGCGGCAGCCTTCTCCGCTTCTGCCAGCCTCACCACCACTACCACCACCACCGCTACCACTGCCAGGATTGGTGGTACCACCGTCATCACCGCCAACGCCAACTCCTCCTCCCACTTCCACCCCTCCACTGCTCTTCCTCTTGCTCCTGCTCTTCCTTCCGCTCCTGCTCCTACTGTTCCTGCTTTTCTCTTCTTTCTCTTTCTCTTTCTCTTTATCTTTATCTTTTTCTTCTTCTCTTTTTCTTTCTTCTTCCTCTTCTTCCTCTTCTTCTTCTTTCCTTCTTCCTCGGTATAACAGATGATCGACTAAGAACCTAAAACGTCGTCCATCGGTCTTTTAAACGGAATGAATTAAAATCTTCCGTCGGACGATTGAAACGTCTAAATAACTTTCGAAACCTAATCTCAATCAAACGATCGAATTTTTCCCTAAGCCTTATCCTCCAATTCTTCTACTCAATTTTCTCTTCCTCCATCCTCTTTTTTTTCTTCTTATTGTTATAATTTTACACTCGACGTCCTCTCTTCTATTATCATTCGACCGAGGAAAAAATATTCACGAGCTCTCGTCATTGTCGTGCGAAATTAATTATAACCCATTATTTGCTCTAATTACGTGTGTATATATATATACATTTTTCTTTTTTAACGCCAAGATAAACGACTATCAGTAGATTAATCATCGGACACGGACAAGCTGAACCGAATAGTGTGCGAGTATATCATCGGATACGAAAGTTAGTTTATCTGTTATCATACACGGTCACGATGGTTCTTGCACACGTATGATTTATGCTTCACAACGGCGAGCCGTGTCCGAGAAGAAAAAGAACAAAGAAAAAAAAAAGCCAAGACGATTAAAACGATTCAACCGATTCGGCCGAGTCTTCTTCTCTTAGAAAATGGTATAGTTTTTTCAGGACCCACTGACCTAATCGATCGACGTTAGGCTTTAACGTTAACGTTCACGATCACGATATCACGTTCGTGATCATACACCGTATGTGGGACGTTGATGATTCGATGAAATTAAGACAATGACCGAGCTCGACTGCACGAACAACAACTTGTTTACCGAACAACATGCAAACGCATTAAAAACGATTATGTTCCTTGGCATGGTTAAAAAAAAAAAAAAAAGCCGCGTTACAAATTTTCGTGGGACAGGAACCGAACGATAAAGGAAAAACGAAAGAAGGGTAAAATAGAAAACAGAGAGAAAAGAATATGGAAAAAGTAAGAAAGGGGGAAGAGAAGAACCGACGCGATATGCGTCGGCGTCGTACGCGCAGTCTGCCGTCGCACCGAACGTCAAGAGATTTTTTGAATTATCACGTTTCGTTGATACTTCCACGATAAATGGGTTTTCTTTCTGTTTTTCTTCTTTTTTTCCCTCTCCTTTTCTTTCTTATTTTCATCTTCTTTCCTTCCTCCTTTCCATCCTCCTTCTCTTCTTATTCCTCTTCTTTCATTTCCTCCTTCACTCTCTTCTTCCTTTTATTCATTTCGTTCGTTTCCTTCCGTTATTTCGGTGTACCCGATTTTTATATATATTTTAACGAGGACGACGAAAACGACGATATTTTTTTTCAAAAAAGATAAACGTTTCGTTTGTCCTCACGTTCGGCCTTCGGACAGACGTTAACGTACATTGAACCACCTCGCACATTTAATACGTAAACCGGCACGTGCGGAGAAAAGATTTCTCCTTCGAGATATTAAGAAAAATAGATAGAAATAGATAAAAGTAGACATAGAAATATAAATATAGATAGACATTTAGATAAAAATGGAAATAGAAATAAGAAACGGTTAGAAAAAAAGGGAATTACACACATTAATATAATATAATATAAACACATAGAACTCGTAAAAAGTAGATAAGTTAATTTAAGATATATATATATACATATATATATATATATATATATATGTATATGTGTATGTGTATGTGTATGTATATGTATATGTATATGTATATGTATATGTATATGTATATGTATATGTATATGTATATGTATATGTATATGTATATGTATATGTATATGTATATGTATATATAATGGACTAAAATTCATTCCTTTTTTTTCTATTTCATTTGTTTGTTTGTTTCTTTTACGTTTACTACAGGCTAGAGAAAGAAGGTGGAAGTAGAAAAATACAAAATAAAAATTATACAAATGTAATTACTTAAACATGTGATTTCCTTTGTTTTTTTTACAAGCTAACACAGCAAATCGTTCACGATCTACAATACGATTTACGAATTATTAATTATTTATTACATGGTACTGTTCATCTCTTCTTTACATTTTTTTTGGTTCATTTTATATTATATTATTTTTTTTTTTTTTATTTATTTGTTAATTTTTTTTAAATTTCAATCTACACGCGTAGGTGTGATACTTTTCTCGAATTAGATCGTCGCGATGTGAGTAGTAATACGAAATTAGAAGGAATAAAGGATAGATAAGTTTTAAAAAGAGAGATATGTATATACACATATATACATACAAACATACATATATGCGTGTGTATATACATGTATATATTCGTGTACGTGACTTGTGTGCATGCACTCGTGTGTGGCGGAGGGGGGCGTATGTAAACATATATGTGTAAAACACAGTAATGCCTTTTCTCGTGGATCTCGGTCTCGCGTCGTAAATCTCTCATATCTTTTTCTATTTCGTTTTTATTAGAGGAATAATAATAAATTATATCTACAATCGAGAAATATAGTCTCGAAACGGACCTACTATCGCTCTTTCATCTAATTCATTTATTCATTCATTCGTTCTCTCTCTATCTCTCTCTATCTCCCTCTTTCTCTCTTTGTAACTAGTGTATGCTAGAACTGGAAGCCGTGGCATTAGATAGAAAGTAGTGTTTTCTATCTCTCCTTTAATCGTTTAGTTTAGTTCAGTTATGCTAGTATGTAAGTTAATTGTAAATAAGTAGGTGCAAGTGTTGCGGGTGTTAAATGTATTTGAGAAATTGTAAGAGGTTTAGGTAAGCTTCTCTGAAAAGCGCCTTCAATCCCCGAGGGGAAGAATAAATATATCTACCTATATATCAATCTACTTACAAATTTGTTAATTTTTTACCTACGTATTTGAAACTATTGAAATAAATTTTATTGTGTGCGAAATGTTATTACGCTTCATCCCAAAAATTTATTTTTACATAGAATCAAGTTGGGATATTCTACAACATGTGTTAATGTGTCCCTTCAAGTGTATTATGTATTAAAAAATGTATTCGTCATAGAATTTGATATTAATTTGATGACATTAGAAATCTTGAAAAAAATGCGATTTAATCCAATATTTCGTTTTTTCAAATCAAAGTTTTACTACACATAATCATATATGCATATTCGAGTAATTTTATTAAACTAACTTTTAAATATATTTATTATATGCTTGTATATATCATACCTTAAATATATATAAATTATATTCCATTTATATTTGATCATATATGTATAACTGGATTTGGTTATAATAAAATTACCATATAAGTAATGTTATTCATTCATTAAACATTATCTCTTTAACTATATTATTGTAACGATTAATCATAATTTTGAATATATCAAATGCACATCGAAAATTCTTGACTCTTGATACTTTTAATAATTCTAGTTAATTTCCATAAAATGATGATAATAATTAATGATATTACTAATTGAAATATTATTATAAGTTGGAGAAAATGTTTCTTCGTATTTTATTGCAAAAGTAAATCAAATATTTGATATAATCATTATATTAGATTTTATGTATTTATACACGTACGTACGTATGTTATAATTTAAAGAAAATTCGTAAACATATTTAATCAATTTATTATAAAAGAATGCTAAAATCTTTTTTGTTTTGTTTTAATATATTGCGCATAATTAAACTCTTTCTCTCTCTAATACGGAATTAAAAGGAATCTCTTATGAAATACAAATAAATCTGATCAACGAGATACCCCTGCTGAGAAATATTATAACTGCAAAGAGAGTAAATATTACTTATTATAAACTATATATTTTTTCGTCCGTTTTTTATTATATTTGATATTATGTATTGTATAATTAGATAAGATTGTATGGCCATATAATCCAAGATAAACCAAAAATTTTAATTAAATTTAATGTTTCGAGTAGGAATAAATACTTAATAGTTCTATTGCGAGAATAAAAGTAACGTTTGAAGGGAACGTAGATAACGATAATAACTGTAATGTAACAATAAAAGATTGTCAAGTAAAGAGTCGTACGAATGAGTTGGATGATTTGCAGCAAGTTATTATTGAAAAAATTAATAAAGAAGAAATATTCTGTTGCTTTGACTTTTTTCTAATGATCGAACTTGTATAATAATAATAAGGAGTATAAATTTCATGCACTCTTAATGAGCGTTTCACAAAGTTTTGTAACTTAGATTCTTTGCAAAAATGAACAAACATTCTCCTATATTTTATGGCATATTAAACTTACTTGGCATACTAATGCTGTTATAAATTCTTTTTTATTCTTGGATATGGCTGAACAATTTTCTTCTCATAGATTATTACATGTAGCAGCTAAAGATTTAAATCGATGTAACGTAGAAATGATATTAAAAAGAGCATATAATCTTGGAATAAGAAATATCTTTGCGCTACGAGGAGGTAAACAATACATATTCTTTATTATTCTATTTACAAATCATAGATATAATATTTTTAATTAATTAATCAAATTTCAGATTCAATACTCAAAGATGGTGATTATCCACATTCTATTGATTTAGTCAAATTTATTAAATCATATTTTAATAATGAATTTAGTATTTGTGTGAGGGTTACCAAACAAAGATTTTGATCTCTTTTATCTAAAAGCAAAAGTATAAAGCTAAGATCTAATCCATTTTTTTAAATTTCCTTATATTTGCAATAGAATCAGCTGCACAAAACATACTGAAATAAACTAGAACGGCAGCGTAGCTTCACATATTACGTACAAACGAGCAGGTAATCGCTGATTCACGGACACAACACATAAAAGGGTGCATATGAAAATCAATACTCGATGTGCGCACGCCGTCTCTTTTTCCCATATCTTCCGAGAGGCACCGCAAAGCGAATTTTTGCTTCGCGAAAATTGCTTCATTTCAATATAATTCAAACCAGGAGAAATTTTTCTAATAATAAACAATGTATCGATTAAAGTCCCAGATTTATTCTAATACAGACCTTGTACGTATTTTGCAAAAAGCGTCAAATTATTACACAAACTAGTTTAGAAACAGTATGATTCATTAACAAGACTTTTTTCAAAGAAAATAGAACTTTCACAAATTTTTAGACATTGTTATTACAAATTAAACCTCTCACATCAATATGTGAATTTGCACATCTATATATGTCAAAAATGACATGTTCTCAAAGATGGCGTGAACCATACAAAACTCAGCGTAAACCAAAAACTATAAGTTGAGGGCAAATTCGTTTCTTGACCTTCATTAAAAAATACAATATAATATACATGTTCACTATATAGGACCTACAAACAAGAATTCCCGAACTACAAATCCTGATTCTATTCAATATTATACGAATTCTATATAGAACATCCGTCTTCTTGAATATAAAATCAAAAAAGGAACAAAAAATAACCGTCGAATTCTATAATAGTTTAGAAACTCGGATCGTTTGTCGAAAATGATTCGATACTTACTTCTTTTTTTTTTTGCCACAGTATCATCCGTTCAAAAGCTCACTGAAACGATCTTGTGAGTTACCGATTTCTCTGTCCGAGAATGGTAAAACGCGTAATTTTGTCATCTTCTATATTAAACTCTTGCTGAACGAATTTTCCGTACATCGTCTTCGTACAAAGAAAGGATCCAAATTTTGCAGTAGCAGACACATTGGTTTCATTAGTACAATCGGTGAGTACACACACTTACATTTTTCTTTTCTCTGTTTTCTTTTTCTGTGTACATGTTTTATTGGATTTTGTAGATATTTTTTGTTCATTATTCGATTTAGTGACTATCGATACAAATATTTTTCTCCCGGAACAAAAGTGCGATTGAATTTTGTCCGTTTATGTATATTCGCAGACCGATGTGCAACGTGACGTGAAGAGATTCGACTCGAATGAGTAGTCGACTCGAGGAAATTAATTTCGGTGCAATCCGTCTTATAATTAGATCGTGCCATTGTCTTATCGATTTCATGATAAAATCAAATTATATTATGAATAAGCGATCGCACATAAATGTTTTTAAAAGGACGAACAGCTTTCGCTAACATCGATCATGATCCTATTAATTATTTTTCTATTTCTATTTATGTATTTTTTTTTCTTATCAAGACTCAAGAAATTTTATAAAAAATTTACATCTATCGATTTTACATTATTGTGCCAATTATCGATGTTCGTAAAGTTTATTTTAAACATACACTAATGTAATACGATTTAATAGTTTATCATTACATTACTGTTCAATGTAGTTGAATAAGTCCGTTTGTTTTACGAAGTATCGAGAGACTTTTCTATTACCGAAGAAGGACCGTTTCATCAACGAAGGATTTAGATTTTTACATGAGTATTTAGAAAATTTTTCTATTTGAAGCGTAGAAGGACTTCTTTTCTCCCGTTCAAGTAAGGTAGAAGTATGACGCGCAAGTCGGTTGGCATATACGTGGATTTTCTCGGCCGAAATTTAGTCCAAGCTTGACTCCAACATGCTCAACATGCGTGTTATCGGTTCACTCTCGTAAATATTTGTGAGTGCGGTAGAATTCAATTTTGGGTCACGGTGTAATAATCGCGAAAGCACGACTGTGTTCAAATGTTGGTTGAAGTTTGCGATGATGCGATGGACGAGCTATGCGTAAGTCGGTTCCCGAATTGTTGTTATTGTTATTATTATTATTATGTTTATTATTATTATTAATACAATAACAATTTATATATATATAGAGAGAGAGAGAAAGAGAGAGATGAGAGTGAAAGAAAATTTTTATATGTGTGTATATATATATATGAGAGAGGGAGAGAGAGATAGGGAGAGAAGGGGTGGATGATGAAAGATTTCGAATAATGATGTTGTATTATTATATACATCTATATTACTTTAAGAAAAGATATATATACATTATATATATGTTCAATGTATATATATATATATATATATATATATATATATATGATGCATGTGTAATTATTAAAGTGTTGATATATATGGTTAACGATGTACTTGACGCCTTTTCATCTCTACTTTGAACAAACTATAACTATACATTTAGTGTTTTATTGTGTGTGTGCGTTCGCGTGCGCGCGCGTGTATAAGACGTATTTACAAACATATATATATATATATATATATATATATATATATATATATATATATGTAATAGCGATATTTCTTATATTCCGAAAAAAAGTTTATAGATAATAGTATATATATATATATATATATATATATATATATATATATATATATGTATGTATATATGTATATAAAAATATATCTTTATTCATTACGTTTTGTATTTTGTATATTGTAAATAATTATTAATAAATGATTCAAAACACTCATATATTTTTTTATATCTTCTCGATGGATCAACGAGTAGCAAACTAACTGTCACATTCGGCATATGTTATCGTTACCAACGATATTCTGGCGTCTCTTTAATCTACATATATAAATACCTACGTTCGCCCGTTATATTAATATCTATATATAACATATACACATACATGTGTCTATAGATATATAGTCCATGATAATGAAATCGATTAGAATTTCTTTCTTTTTTTTTTTAAGTAATAATAAGAATGAAAAAAAAACTGAAAAACGCAAAAATGAAAAAAAAAGGATTAGATTATTTCCCTCGCGGAGAAGGATCTCGAACGGGAGGATAAAAGCGATAAAAGGATATCCATTTTGCGAAATATTATAGGAATACGAAGCGAAAAAAATTTACGAGATATATTAAGAGCCTTATAGGAGATATATATTAAAAGCCTTGTAAGAGATATATGTATATATGGAGCCTTATAAGAGATATAATTAAGGATGTTTACGTGTTCGACGGTGGTTTTCTTTTAAACATTAATTTGCTTTTCGATACGGCGCCTTATATCGGTTTGATCATTATAAAAAATGTATCTACGACGAACGACGCGAATGTTAAATCTCTACCTAAAATTGTACCATGCCATCAGTGAGTATACGTACCGTTCATTAATGCGGCTATTAATACGATTGTAACTATTATACCGCTTACCGCGTGTATAATCTTAATGGTTATCGGTCTGACGCGTGGATATATCCATTTCGTATTGTCCGCCAATATATCGCTGAACATCATAAGTGCGCCAAGTATCGTAGCGGATAATCCAAGTTTTCCGTGTACGGATTTGAAGTGCGGGCGGTTACTTTTCATTACGATTACAATTATAATGTCCTATAACATTAGATCAAATCCAAAAGATTGTAGTAACCAGTGTATAAAAACGCGATTCTTCCTTGTGATCCTCGAGGATACGTATGCCTCGCCCGAGAGACAATCAGATTGCTTCCAACATCAGCAAGCCGATCTGCGTTTCAAATTCGATTAATAGTAAATGTCACATGGTTATTCCTTGTGGTTGTTATTACTTTTTTATCTTCTTTTTTTTTTCTTTAAGAGAACGAGAACAAAAATCTCATAAGAATTAATGATAAATTTAACGATATTCTTCTTCTTATTATTATTATTTTTATTATTTCTTATTATTTATTATTATTATTATTTTAGTTATTTGTTTTTTTTAAGAGAACAAAAATCTCATGAATTAATGATAAATATAATGGTATTTTTAAAATGTTATTATTATTGTTGTCATTCAAAAAAAAATTCTTTTTCTTAAAAATCGTAAACACAAATCCCTTAAGAACATTAATATTATTGAAGACGATGTATCCTAGCCTCCCACTTCCCCCACCCCAACCCTCCGAACCGCGATATCACTGAGACTTCAAAAGAAAAAATTTTGTTCTTTTTTCCCTTTTTGTTAAATTTCGAAAAGTCGATGCCTAGAAATTAAATGTAAATCGTGATGATAAATGACTTACCCCAATCGACGTTAATATAGGATGCCAGGCGAAGAGATTGTAGTTTTACGCCGACAGGACGATGATGTACATAACGGGTGCCAGTAATAGTAAATGCGTCAGAACAGATATAGTTATCGTTATAGTACTTGGTGTTGATTTCGGAGGATTGTCCGGAGATCCTTGTACAACAGTCATCTTTACAGTTTACTCGCAGTAGTATCTTCTCTTCTTACTCGAATCCTGTAAAGAAACATTTCCGGTTAATGAATAAGAAAAAAAAACCGGAAATAGATAGAAGCAAACAGATAGACAGAGAAGGAGAAAGAAAGAAAGATAGATAGATAGATTGATAGATAGATAGATAGAGAGAGAACGTTTTTCAATGGCAACGTTTTTCTTTTATTCTTTCTTTTTAAGTGATTTACGTCTTTCCAAGCTTGCTTCACGTTCGAGAGAGATTGAATTCATTATTCCCGGAATCTAAAGATGATTATCTTAAGATCGAAACGTTGTTTCCTCTTGTCGTCATTAAGAAAAAGAAGAAAAAAAAGATGAACTTAATATTAAAACTTTTCGAACAAATCAAATATCTCATAAAAGAAATCTATCGTTACTGGTATCGTTTCTTTCCAAGTTGGAATGCTAATTAACGTTAGTAGATAAGATCCAGACGTATCGTGTAGTGCAACATGTACGAGAGATAAAGCGATTACTACGATTTTCTTATGTATTATCTTATTTCTTATATATTATTAATTTTCTTAAGTATCTCTAATCGTTTCTTTCTTTCTTTTTTCCTTTTTCTTTGTTTCGTTTTTTCTTCTTTCTTTCGTTTTATCACCACAATATAACAATTTATTATTAAGCTACAAATCATTATCGTACGTCGATCGTAACGATTGATAATAAATTAATTATTATTTTTACTAATAGATAATCAAAAATATATAAATAAATAAATAAATAAATAAATAAATAAATGAATAAATATATCAATATATACATATATAAATGATTATAATATATATATATATATATATATATATATATATATATATATATATATATGTATATATATATAATTGATAATTATATATAATCTAATAATTAATTCAAATTAACGATTGATTGCAATGAAAACATGGACAAGTGAACACAAGGGATTTAAATAGAGTTATGCGCACACAATAGTGTGCGGGCGTATAATTTAAGTTATTATGTGAATACCCAGTGATTAGGCCAATAGAACGTGCTCTCTCTCTCTCTCTCTCTCTCTCTCTCTCTATCTATCTATCTTCCCTTCTCTCTATGGATTACACGCGATAATAACCTACAAAGACTAATTTTTCGTTGTCTCTCTCTCTCTATTTTCTCCCCTTTTTTCTCCTCCCTCCACGACCCCTGCCCCCGTTTAACTCTTCGCCCACATAGAAAACGTTGTAATTAGTTCATTTCTATTTCACGCGAGAAATAAAAGTATCCGAACACGATGTTCGTTAACCATTGTGCCATGGAATCGTTATTTTTATTTCTCGCGTGGGAGAGAGAGAGAGAGAGGGAGAGAGAGAGAGAGATATCTCAATGGTCTTAAATCTCATTGATCTTGCTTCAGATTCGAATATTTGAGAAATAATTGTCCTTGATCCTGCAAACAAATCTCTAAATAATATTTCATAACGAGGACTTTGTTCTTCCTATTTTTTTCTACTCTTTTTTTTTAATTTTCTATTTTTGTATGAAACGGATAGAGATTTATGTCGTTATTAAAAAAAAAAACAAAAGAAAGAGTGGGAAGATAAATGATCTGTAATATGCGCGTTGGTGTGTAAAAAAAGAAGTTTCTTTTAACTGACGCAACGTATGTATGCGAGAACGCTCGTAATCGATAATTTAGAGATTCGACGAGATTTTCATTCTTTTCACTTATTGTTTTTTGTTTTTCTTTTCTCTCTCCCTTTCACTCTTCGTGACAATGAGCAATGATTCCATGAGTTAAACGTAATAACGATAACAATACTATAATATATCGTATATTATTATCAGGGTGTTATCGGCCATTATCAACTAACGTTAGAATTTTGTGGTTCGATAAATGAATAAAAAAAAAGAAGAAAAAGAAGAAAAAGAAGAAAAAAGAAAGAAAAAATATCGATCGTTATCAATCGTAATTATTATTTTTTGCGCCTCGAAATATGCAACACTCCCTATGAATTCGATAAAATTACTTGCGCGCGTCATCTCTTGGTAAAGAAGAAAAATATTCTATTTTCTTTCCCTGGTTGCATGCAACACGCTTTACACTCGACAACGTAGGTAAGTAGATACGAGGAGTTGAAAAACATTTTTTTCATTGATTTTTTTTTAAAGTCAGACATAACCTAAAAATATTTAAGAAATGAAACTAAATAAGCAAAAGAAAACACTAAAAGGAAAATAATCTCAAAAGGAATAAAATTAAAATGATACAAACCAATAGTAGAGAAAGGAAAAGAAAAATTATAAAGAAGAGAAAGAAAAATACATATCCTACACGGAGACAATGCTAATAAAATAAAATTTACACATACATATATATATATTTTTTTCAATATATTTTCAATTATTAATTATCATTACAAATTTATTTACTTTATGATTTATTTAATTTTATTATTTAATTGTTTGTACGTATCATATCATAGAAATATACATATATATATATATATATATATTTATTATAAATTGGTATGTATATGTATAAATATATATGTATAGTAAAAATCGTGTTTTTTTGTATTTTATTTTGTATTTATTTACTTTTTTTTCTTTCAAATATAAAAGTATTAACAATAGGATATGTTGGAATAAAATCACCTGGTATAGTATCCAAGTGTTAATAGAAAATAGGGTGGCGTTAATGCCTTTTGTTTTTTTACTAGGTTGTCACGGTAACTCGAACGATCGGCAAGCTGCAAGGCCAAACACATGACTACCCTGGACACGTTACGTACTACGCATTTAAACTACATACGTATATATATCGCGTATGCTTCCTTTCCGTGGCACTTAATAATAACAATACCGTACCGAGATTCGTTAAATTATATGAAAATTGTCAACGTCATCGAAGAATCGAAATAAAGATGAAAATAGTGGTGATCGATAGGCGCGATCGTTTATAATTTCGACGGCAGGATATTTTTTCGGTGTACCCGTTCAAGAGGACAAGAAGTGGTCCTCGCCGGTTTTGGAAAAATTTTTCAATCAATCTACGTGCAGGACCCTTTGTGCTCAACCGATTCAACCCGAGAACGATGGACTCACTTTGATGCTCAGCAACGAGTTACTTGCTGGAAGGAACATGTTGGTTTTTTTCAAGGTAATTATTATATACAAACGTACGTTTCTTCTCTCTCTCGCTTTTTCTCTAATCGATCAAAAAAATAAAATAATCTTTTCGATCGTTCGTTTGTTCGTTCGTTATTAGCTCTCGCCGTCGATCGTTACGGAAGAAATTTTCACGATTTGGTACAAGTAACTTCGATAGGATTCGGCGAGGGTTCCGCCCTTATAGAGGTACTACGACAAGTATGGGCTCCTACCCTTAAATCATCCGGATTCGATACGGCCTCCTTGAACAAATTAGAAGAGGATCATTTTGGTCCACGTCCATCCACGTCAATCGCCGAGGAAGAAGCATTCTGGATAAAACGTAGCAACGAGGCTACTCGAACCAGAGATAAAACCTCCTTTGACGAGGCCGCAAAGATATGGAACGATATTAAAAACGAAGTTGAGAATGCGGCCGTTTCGAAGTTAGATTTTATTCGTTCGTTTATTGATTTATTTCTGTATCTCGAATGGGCGTGATACACAAGAAGATTGATTTAAAGGAAGAAAAATATTATATCCCTTTATATTAAACTTTTTTTAAACGCTCCTGATGATATGTAACTTGCATTGCACCCGCGTACTAAGGTATTGTGTAATATTCTTAAGGAATACTGAAAGGAAAGTTTCTTACTGACAGGTGGCGCTCGCGAGCGGCGTTATCGAGGGTGTTTGTTGTGTTGCATATTTTCAAGCATGATACAACAAAACATTTATACACATACGATTATGTATATGAACCGTTGAAATTGAAAGTGGGGCAAGTCGATTTTACTTTTATGTCGCTAATATATATATATTTTTTTTTTTCAATCTCGTTTCCGTGTAAACTTAATATGAAATCAATGGTTAATCCGTGTTTTATGTGAATAAAAATCATGGTCTTTGATAATACGCCGATGTTACTTTGTCTCAATTTCAATAGAAATTTCAATTCGTTGAAAACGTTGATTCTCATCGAATGAAATATAATTGTAATGACATAAATATTCGATATACTTTATCTATTTACTTATCTATTTATTATCTCAACGTTTTGTACTTCTTTCGAAAGAATACGATAAAATGAAAAACAATAAAATTGGTAAAAATATCTATAAGCAGTAAACGGACTTGTTTTATCTATATATATATATGTTTTTTTTCGTGATCTCCTATCCGTGTAAATTTAATATGCGATTAATGGTCGGGTGAAAAAAACAAAACACATGACTTTTGAGGCGTTAATTTGCCTCGTTTTCCAAATCAACACGCAACGAATGTAGTCATACGAAATAAATTACTGGTAACAAATTTCCTACCGATATTGAAGGCTATTTATCAATTCATTCTAATCGATGAGAAACAGAAAAAAAAGAAAAAGAACACATTTTTAGGGTAATTATGCGAAAAAGAATTAGCTCGCATTTCATTTTCATTTCTTTATCTTTTTCTATTTTAAAAAAAATCTACTTGGCCCACCGTAGAAATCAAAATCGACGGGCTCGCAGTAATGCAATGTCTCCCTTCATACAGAGGCGCCCTTCCGTTGTTGTTAAGAAAATTACAAGAGCTAAAGGTCGAATTGATATTTCGAGATGGAATGTTGCAATGGCGGCCGACTCTCGAGGAAATTCGTGCGAAAATATATTCCGGGATACGACGTTCCCTGTCAATTCCAATGAACTTTCGCGTGGTCGATAACGTCGAGAACGCAAAATTTAGCAACCTAGTTCATAAGAGTGCATACTTGATCGGCGGAGTTTACAAGCAAGCCGAGATTGCGTTAAATGCACCGGAATCCGTCAGGATCAAGTGGTTGAATTTGGCGGCACCTGCTACGATCGATATTGGCGAAAAGTATGTACGTAGGTCCACGTATCCGTATGCGTAGACCAGATCTCTCATTCTAGAACTTGTCTCCACCTTTAACAGTTCGTCGTTAATCAATATTGGATGGTTGCATAGAATCGTCCCCGGATTTTCATAGAAACCATTTAGTTATTATATAACGGAGTTATTTGTGTGATAATTATTTATTACATCGAATAGATAACGTTAGTTTATTTCAATTTAACGTCAGATATTATTCGGATAAGTCCATTCGTGAGTAAGAGTAGTCATTGAGAATCCAGATTGAAAGGGTGGATTTGCGGGATAGGCAGATAGGCGCGAGTGTTGGGATAGAATAAATTCAAACTGTTTATTTTGACTGAAATTTTTCTCGTCGGAAAGTCATAAAGTGTTTCGAGAATTTTCAAAATGGATTCAGTATGGAAGAATCGACCCCGCCCTAGACGGCCTTGTGACATCGATGAAGACATTGTGCTTGCCTCGATGGAAAGAAACTCAAGAATTACAACTGAAAATATTGCTGAGAGGCTGAACATCGATAATTCAACGGCATTTTGTCATTTAAAAGAGATTAGAGACGTTGCTATGGGGCAGACATATCCATTTGGGTGTGGCATCTACTGACTTCAAGGAATAAGCTAACCCGTATGGGTGTGGTTCCTTCTCAACATACAAGAGCCTTTGTTACTACGAATAGTAACAGAATTATCGAATGAAAATTGTATTCTCCAGAGAAACCTACATCCAAAAAGGACACGGAAAATAGAAGCTGAAGAAGCAGAACCCGTAAGGGGTGGCTTGCATCCGACGAGGGTGTCGCTATACGGTTGCTGGGGTTGCAAGGGAATTTTGAGCTGCGCCGCCGTGGTGGAACAAACAGTGTGAGCAACTAACTAGAAGACCCTATTCGAGAAGAACGCCCAATTTTGGGCGATCAATAAAGCATCATTTTCCACCATGGCGATACTACGTCACACAACGGACGCTGCGAAGACTTCAGGAGTTGTTACGGGGAAACCCTCCAGTATCCATCATATTTTATTCAAGTTATCGCGCTTTTAGATTTTTATCCGTTCCGGTCTTTCGAGGAGCTCGTCGGGAACCACCTTACAAACTTTTAATCAAGAAAATAATGGAATCGACAAGCTTAGAGGTCGTTGGAAAACAATTGTGGAAAGGAATGGAGACCTTATAATCTATTAATAAAAGTGCTTTGTCTTGATAATATAATTTATTTAAGTTAACATTTAAATGCGCACGAACTTATGCAACCATCCAATAAAATATCTCTCGAATACGATCATTGCTACAAACAAATTTTGACGAAAAGGAAAAGAAAACAAGAAAAAGAAAAAGACAAAAAGAAGAAGAAAATTTTTCTTCAGTTTGTCAACAGATTAAAGGGAGCATCTCCTAGTGATAGGGGTGTGGCTTTCACGGAAGCGTAACAATGGAAGCAGGAGGTGAGTATATCCGACATCAACTATCGATCGATAAAATGAATATAATAAAGTTAATTCCAATGGTTGCGATTGCGCAGGTCGGAAAATTGCAAGAGGGCGTGTTCAATATGTCTTCTATAAGGGTCGATACAGGAACCACCAGGAAAGAGTTGGAATCGGCATCTCGATGTTATTGGGAACGTTTGTGTTCGGATTTGAGGGTCGAGGCATCTTCGAGATTGGTGGCTATCGTTGATTTTTTATCGTTTGCCACGAAGGATTGGCAAAGAGGCCGCACAATGTTGAAAAGATTGGATTGGCCAATGCAGCTCATGAACGTCTTCAACGGCAGTATACCGGAATTGGTGACGAAATGGAAGCTGTTGCTGGTCTTGCTAAAGTGTTAGCTGCTTGGACGAGCGAAATTTGGAAGGTCGTTTAATCGTCCTTACGGATCAATCAATCAATCAATAAATAAATCGATAATTTTTTTTTGTAACCCCTTCTTCTTCCTAATTTTTTTGTTTTTCCTTAAATGCCGTAGGAGTTAACGCGGCATACTTGGCTTGGGAAGATTTGGCCGATCGTTTGGACAAGCTTAAAGCAGTTGTAACGCGTCAATTGAAGGATACCAAGGTTAATCTCCGTCTTCGTGGTATAGCGTTACGCGATGAGATCGAAGATGGGAGGCGAGATGGTTGGAAAAGCCCGACGTTGTCGTTATCAATTGGATAACGTCAATGAGAGATCGTTGGATTGCGTTGACGGAACAGAGGGATAGCCTTGGGATCGATTGTCAAAGGATAGGAATTGATTTGAACGATATCGTTGAGAACGATACGATGAAATTAAGGAAGCTCGAAGGACAGTTGGACGCTGTGGAATCGAATTGCCGTTTTCATGCTGAATTCCTCGAGGAACTCGATACTCAAATATTTTATTAATAATAAATTAAATATTTTATCCTGGCCTAGCCGGATTATGTATCAAGTTAGCTTACGAAGCCCCAGAATGGGTTAAGAGGAATTTAAGAAGATCGTTCCAACAAATACAACAACTGGACGTTTACGATACCAACGACGATATACCCGATAAGTTTCTGTTGTCTTGGTTACACTCGACCATACAAGAACGGCGCAAATACGTTCCTCAAGCTTGGATAAAATCTTACGATTGGAACGAATCCGATTCGCGTTAGTAATTTTAATATTCGCGTTAGTAACGCTTACGCGTTAATAATCGACAATTCGATTAATAAAATCGATCATGCAAAGAATTGGGAAACTGCTCGAGGATTGTTGGACGTCGCGGTTTACGGTGGACGATCGCAGGACGATTACGATATACGTGCCCTAAGGGCGATCATACGAGACGTATGGTCGAAGGACGTTATCGAGGGTCGTCGTACGTTGGGTGGCGCGATAAATGTACTCGATATATCGGATAATGATCCGTTGAAGATCGTGGAACGTTTGAGTGACGAGGATTCGCCGAGGGAATATTTTGGTTTACCTGCGAACTCTCAGAGAGCTTGGGAAAGGATCGCGGCGGAGATGGCCTTGGCACATCGCAAAGGTAAATTAAACGTTGTCTCGCTTCTCGAAAGCTTCAACCGAGAAAAGAATCAAAAAAAAGAAAAAAGGAAAAATAGAAAATACAAGAACAAAAAACCCTTACGAAGTCTCCGAAGTGAAAGAAGAAATTCGTTTGTTCTCAGATATGACGATAAAGGTATCGAGTAAAGATGGCCAAGGTGGGACGAGATCGAAGAAGAATAGGATCGAGCAGAATCTGAAGGGAACGTTGGACAGAAGTTTGTTGAAATTCGAAGCATCGTTTAATACGATGTCCAACGAAAAGAGGAAGGACGCGACACCTGTGATGCGTTTCATCTACGACGAAATCGAATTCACTCGTGATTTGTTAAATCGCGTGAGACTCGATTTGGATTCCATTGTGATCGACAATGCTAAGGTTAGTTTACGTTCACGATAGATCTCTTTTTTATATCTCCAAGTTGTTTCATCGATCTTAACAAATGAAAATCGATCATTGATCGTAACGTTCTATTTTTTGTTACAGACTCCTGAACATTGGTTGAACGATTGGGAAACTGGACCGAAGGATGCCGTCGCGTTCGTTAATGTATTATTAACGAGATATCGCATATTGAAATCGACCTACGACGTAGCTAACAGTTTCCCGTTTCACGTCGATCTATCGGGCCTTGGTAGACGGCCGGGTGCATTTTTGGCGGCCTTGAAACAACATTCCGCTCGCGAGATCAATCATCCACTCGAAAATCTTCGGCTTCGGGCTAATTGGATCGACGATCGTAAATCCGAACAACAATGGAAGGTCTCGGTTATTGTCGAGGGACTTCTTATATCAGGTATATCAAAGCAAAAAAAGATAACAAGAAAAGAACATCGAAGCAATACGTTGTCAACAACGATCCGGATTTGTAATATTTTTGGGAGAGCCCAAAATAATCCCCAGCATATATCTTCTTGGTTATTTTATCTGGATCGTTTCTCTGTGGATACGTTTTGCTTGTTCTTTTATTATTTTTTTTTTTTGACCGATCGATCGATCGATCGATCTTACAAGAGTCGAATTAAAATCGAAGAAAGGAATCGATCGACAATTTTTGTAAACCTACAGGAGCGCTGATAAAGGATGGTAACCTGATCGACGTGGATGCGAATGACGCACTGATCACTGTCGCGCCAATTTGTCAAATTGCATATCTACCAGAACGATATTCGTTTGATAAGGATAACGAAAGGAGAATTTCTCATTCCTATTACAATAGGGAAAGTGACGAGGGCAGTGATTGGCTCGACGTGCCGGTTTACAGTGATTCTCACGTACTAGATTCATTTGTTTCCTCCCAATCAGTTGTCCTCGCGAAAATCGTAACGTTTGGTTACGACGTAGCGTTGCGATTTATTTGAGATCCGTTTGAATTATTTATCGAAGAAAAATTCAATTTCGATCGACGCGATTGTCGATATATTTGACAACGGATTTTCGGATATATCGATAATTATTAATTTCACGTTCTAAAATCTCTTAATAGCGATATCCATTCATCGAATTACCAATGGTCTTATATCACTCATCGATCGACTTATATATAAAGTTCGAGGTTGTAAAGAATAAAAAGAAGACGAAGACGACGACAATTAATACGCTAATTAATCGCTCGCTAACGCGAATACTTGTTGACGCAATTCGAACTATATCGGGAACATTGACGCAATTATAAACAAATTGATTGATTGGGCATATTATTAATAGGATTAATTTATTTACGGCATTGATGAGACTTTTTAATTTAATTTAATTAATTGATTGATTGATTGATTGATTTATCGATCAATTAATTAATTACATAATTAACGGAGATCGTGATTAAGATAACGTATTATGCCAACAAAAAAAAAAAGAAAGAAAGAAGAAAAAGAAGAAGTAAAAAGAAAGAAAAGCAACAAAGATCTCCGTTAAATTGCCATATATAGTGCATTCTTTTCTATTGCATTTCTAATAAACATTGAAAGGTGCAAAACTCTTCACATAGTCGTAGCATACAAAATGGTGTTGTGTTGTGGCGTGGCGTGGTGGGTGGGGGGTGGGGGGTCGAGAGAGAGGAGGAAAATAAAGGAAAATGCAATACATATCGACATTTATACACTTTTTACGAATTACTCATAAAATTTATCCTCCATCTTAATCCTTCAACACCATATTTTTCCTTAAACCTGTCGTTATTACTATTAATTTGGAAAAATTTCCCAAAATGTGGGTGGTGGGACGATTCGAAACTTTTTTTACGCTTTGTTCGGTTTTTTGTTTTTTTTTTTGTTTTTTTTTTATAATAGCGATGAAGGTGGATTAGAAGGAGAATAAAGTAGATGAGTTTAGAAATAACGTGCTCTTTATATGTCCTTATAGTTTCTCTCATTCTTACGATATACGTAAATATATATATATTTATTTATTATATATATATTTATATTATATATATTTACAAATTTGTCTGTCTTTAGTCTTTCACTGCGTTCATTTTTTTTTTTTATCAAAATGTATGAACCGAAGTATGTCTATAAATTTATCTCTAGACATTGTCTGGGCGAAAAAAGCCGGATCCCACTTCGCAGACCACAAATATGAACACTTCAAATTTTTTGCCTCATATGCTCCTCTAACAAATAAAATTGCTACAAAGGCCCACAATTGTGATTTTGTAACCGTCCATTCCTTATTATTCAAAACTTGACGAGCTTCGAGTTTGGTACATAATTTTATATAGGCTATCATACCTTCGTCAATTATCAAATTGATTGCGCTACTTGCCAAACCAAGCATAATATGCCTTTTAGCATAGGCAGTTGGACCAGAAACGTCTTTGAATATGGTATAAATCGGTGATTTACCTACGTTTCTGCCTTCGCTCAATGTTTCCCATAAAGTCCCATCAGCAGCTTTTTCGGCTGAAATTTCTTTATCAGAAGATGTATCGATAGCGTCTAAATCATTTTCGGTTTCAGAATTAGAAATAACTCTAGCTCTTTTTTTTTACTAGGAGCTGTGTAACGAAAAACTTCATCTTCGCTTTCGGTTTCAAAATCAGAAATAAGCCTGGCTCTTTTTTTGTTAGGAGCTATACAACAAAGATCTTCATCTTCACTGCTTAAAGATTCAATTTTATTGACTTCCTCCTCTAATTTAATTTCGTTATCACATTGGTCTATATCGATTGCATTCGATTCATTATCTGATTGGTCTTTCTTTATTTTGATTAGTTTTTTCAACAAAAGACAATTTTTCTGATTTTTTCCCATAATAGAAACTCTAGATAACCAGATAAAATAAATATCATGTTATGCGATTAATTGTTAAACCATTCTATGAGTCAAATTGGCTCACAACCGGGAAAATAGGTATACCACATTCGATAATGCGAAATGAAGGGGTCTGCGGGAAAGAGGAATGAACGTTTACATATATTTCATTACTTAACTAAGAACCAACGTATGTTTTTAAAAAGTAATATTAAAGTTTTATATATATATATAGTGTTCAAATTTTTAATGAGTCAAATTGGCTCGGTCCGTAAATCTAGTGTTAATTGTACAAGGGAACCTCGATTATACGGTCAGACATTTCTTAAGTAGTACAATCGAGTTTCCCTCATATGATCATTGTTATATCCCGCGTGGTACGGGTGTCAAAAATATAATGATATTTCGCCGTAAGCTCCTAATTTATGGGGTTTGGACTTATTTCGACCATTACCTACTACTATATGTAGTTGTGCTATGAGACTGGTACCAGCCAAATGTCGAACAGATAGAACAAACCGAGGTGTTAACTTTCCTACCTTAATCCAATTGAGTTATTTCCGGGTTTTCCATCCGTTTGGAAGTAGGTGCGCCCTGATATAAATGAAGTAATTCTTCTCTAATTTCTAAGTAACGTGGAGTACTTGGATCTGTTGATGAGAAAGTATCCATCTCTTGAAAGGAGGAAATGGTGTGAATCGGTAAGGAGATAGGCTTTCTTGGATCAATACTTTTGCAGATTCCTACTTTGCAGATGGAAGGAATCATTCGTTACGACAGATACAAGTGGGATGATCAAGTTTCTCAAGGGGAAAGAGAGGAAGTTGCCATATACGTATCACGTGATCTTCCCACTCTTCGACACTGGAACGCACAATGTCCACGATCGCGGCAGCGAAAACACGTTGGTCCTTCCTCTTTCGACTCGAACTCAGCGCAAATGTGATTCGCCTTTTCATAATTATAGCATTGATATTCCGTCTTTGTCTTCCCTGTGGCCGTTTCTGGTAGGTCGATAGGTCCTCCTGGACGCTTTCCTTTACAGCGCTTTTGAGAGAGCTCGGAACAGTGGTTCTCTTTGTTTCTTTTTTTCGTGTTTCCGTCATCGTTTCATCTCGCAACGAGATGCTGGTAAAAACGCGAAAAAGATCCTATTCTGTCCTCTGTGCCTAAGCTTGTGCAAGATCTCTATGTTGCTTGTCGGGTTTACCATAGATGATGTAACCCATTAGCTCTTTTCCGAATACGGAGGTATTGTTCCCTAAAATGACCTTCTGATATAGGTATTCGGGAAACGATTCTGTCTTGTTCCACTTCTATTCTTCGAAACAAATTCGCGCAGCGACCACGTCTTCGGGATGGTGAAACATTCTTCTCAGTTAACGTTATTTATTGTCCGCGAACAATGATACAAAATCCGTAGTAGAATAGTATCATTGTCTGCATCCGTTATATCGAAGTCGGTCCGTATAGCTTGAACCTACCCTTCCCAGATCTCATACGATTTTGTTCAGTTATCGAAGACGATTGTCTCTTTGAACTCTTCCAGCGGGGCGTTGACATACCCTCTCCTTAATGGCTCGCTTCTTACGGATGCTTCTTGTGCTACCTGTTTCATACAACGAATCCCATTAATTCCAGGAGTCGCGACTGAATGGCTTGCAACTTTTTCAAAATACACGCACATACACATAAAAAATATATAAATATAGAAAATTGCAATATAAGTTAATAAAAAAACTTATGCTTTTGACGTATCAACAGTACGAGAAAGGCAAATAATATAATGAGCAATGCGAATGAAACAGTAAACTATTGGATTATGGATAATATTTTTTATTGTATTATATTTCTAATGCAACTGGGTGATCGGTAATAGGGTGTAAACATTAAATGACATATCTTTCAATTTTATAGGAGATTGTATGACCTTACTGTGTACTGTCCAGCCCAAATTGCACTCTAAATTTAAACAAAGACTGAATGAAGGAAAGAAAAGTATATAAAAAGAATTGGTCGTGTAAAATTCTGTTTGATTGCTGGTATATGACTAATATTGGTCGATTGTCTCTCTAAATTAGATTTTGAAAATGCGTTGCACAGATCAATTTTATTATTATCAATTTTATTCTTACACGACACAATGATCATTCTTTTACGAAAAGTTGAATATACTGGCGTGGATATTAAGAAACTTAACGAATCTTTTTATTATCTAATTTCATGAAAATGTTCGTGAAAATTTGGCTTAAAATATAAAATAATTTCATCTTCTAAATTTAATAGCGTCTCATTAAACTATTGATTGCTTTCAAGAATCATCAAGAATCACCTTCGTCGTGCATGTCTTGTTCTACATTGGGTTTTTAAAGTATATTACTGATAATAAAACATCAAAGACACATGTACAAAAGGAAACTTTGTTTTCTCGTTTCGATAAAACTTTTAACATGTAAGTTTAATTTAATTAAGAATTATATTGAATTATAATAAAATAACCGAGTAGGTCTAACATTTTGTAAATTTTATTATATATCTAAGAAATTATGAACGAAAAGGAATATTGCTGGCATTAAATTTTTCTCTTTTTTTTCATCCTAATACTTTTCCTTGAAAGATTAAGATTAGAGAAATTTACCCTTGCTGGAGGCTCCCACACAACGCGATCGTATTAATTATACAAGATGGTAGTAAATGTAAAATGTACACGTAGAAGAGATGGACCGACCGTTCATAAAACTACAGTACCAAATTGTCTCTTTAGTCGGTAACAATAGTCCATACTTAGGGATTATGTATTTTTCATAATATATTTCGTCGTAAATAATTGGATTATCCTTAGATACGTAATTATAAATAGAAGTATCTTCATTCCATTTGAAAGATTAGTTATACTAGTACTTGATAATTTAATTGTTTCTAAGTTTTATATGATTTGATTGAAAGTATTTCAAATAAACGAGATCATTTGGGGATGCTTTCAATTATTTAGAATTTTCTAGGCTTAAGCTATTAGCACATGGGTACTAAGGTACAATGGCAGACCCATCGTAATGATAAGTTCACATTAATTCAATTATAATACTAGCTGCAATTCTATTTATAATATCCAGAATATTACATTAATTAACATTCATCATTTATTGTTCTGCTCTACAAGAATTACGTTTACTATCATCTAATTCCAGGATAGTTCAATTAACCTGCCTTTTACCATATTCCTAATTATCTATTTAATCTAAAATCAAAAAATTGTGTGAGTGCATCATTCTTTAACATGCATTACTCATTCTTTTAATATATTTTTAATAAATATATGTAGAAAACTATCGTAAACGACCGATACTCAGAGAGATATACATAGTGTAATATTGTTGAATAGTTGTGATTTGATGTATCCTAAAATTTTTTGTCGATCGGATAGTGAAGAGAATTGACATAAACTGAGAAATATGAAAAATAGTGAACATTTACTAAAGTCAGATTTTCATTAAAAGATCCTGATTTTTATTAATATATATACACGAGACAAAAATGACACCTTTAGTTTCAACATTCCCTTAAACAAGTCTGTCGTATTCTTCAAATCTCCAACGTTAATAGCTATCGTATGTTTTCATGGAATCTCTAGATCTCGGTAACATGAAAAACAATTTAGATCTCACGAATAAGTAGCTCCATTGATCATCGAGATAACGAAATATGACAATCTGCAATCATCCTTAATCCCAACGATGTAATTTTGGAATTCTGGTTGCTCCTCCCTCTAAATAAAGAATAACAGGAAAGCTATCATTAAAAATGTTGTTATATTTAATTAAAATTTAATATTAAATATAATTAAATAATATTAATTTAATTGAATTAAAAGGTATTGAATATTAAATATCTTCGTAGAAACATGTCCTATGCAAATGAAATTTGTAAGTTTAATGATAGTTAATTAGATGGGAGTGATCGTACGAGTATATAGTTCTATTTCTAACTGAAAATTCAAATTGAACAGTAATATTAACTAAGCATAATAGTAATATTAATAAAGAAGTCTATTCCATTAATCAGTATATATATTGATTATTATTTCTTCTTCCAATATTCACATAAAAACAGTTATAAATTCGTTCATCTTCACATACATATCTACCACACTACTTCAATGAAAACGATTATTTGCATGCTCAACATGAATTAGATTAAATTAATGGATTAATTAATTAATTTTATTAATTTCTGTATCAATTTTCTTTTTCTTATCTCTATTAAATATTAAATACTTAATATTAATAATATTATTTAGCAGAGACAGAACATTTTTAGAATCAAATCATGGTACAATAGTAATATAGAAATAATAATTGATCACATGTAAACAATTTCGAAATTACAGAATCTTCAATAAGTTCCTTTGTACATTGAAACATGTCCTCCCCTTTGCCCAAACGTATAAAAAGATAAATGCACCTGATATTGGGAAATCAGCTCAATAATTTCTCGTTCAATAATATCCCCATAAATTTTGTTTCACCGATTACGAATGTATTTGAATTGTAATATAACATGAATAAGTATATGCTTATCGACGATTACATATCTATATTTATCATATAATTTATATTAAAAATCGTTATCCTATATTTTCTATCAGATAATTATTTAATTTAATTATTTTATCGAATTGTTATTCTTTTTTTTTATTGAAATAATAGAGTGGACATTTTTATAATATCTATTCTCTTAATTTATTCTTAATCGTTCCAGCTTAAGTGCTGAACTTTTGATTCGATAAAATCCATTCATTTTATCAAACTTCTGGTAACACCTAATAAGTAACACAGGTATATAAGATTTTCAAAAGTTAATTTTTCATTTAAAATTGAAATAAATTCGAATAAATACACCCATAATTTTTACAGCCATAGATGCTTCAACTATTGTAGAAAGATTTGGTGCTATAAAAGCCATTCAACTTTCTACATATTCAAATATCTTAGATTTACAAATATTTAATTTTACTGCCATGTCACAGGCTTCGTATGTAGCTTCTTTTTTTTTGCTTAATAACTGTCTGTAACAAAATATAATAACAGAAATACAATTACAACTAGAAGAATTTGAGCATAATAAATGCATCTAAAGTATATAAATTATTTACCCATTAGTCATAGAAGTTCTGACAGATACAACCATTATAGTAGCTTATTTAAGAAACTGTTGTAGAATTCTGTTATTGTTTCCTTTATTAAGATCATTTCAAAGTTCTCGTTCAGTAATAATATATTCCAAAGGTCCTACTACCAATGATTAGAGTTCTGAAAATCTTTTCTAGTATTTGTTTCTTGTAATCCCAGGTATCGTAGCTATATAAAACATAAAAGTAAAAGAATGAATAAGAAAATTAATTAATACAATCAACTTGCAAACATTGTCTGCTTAAAAAAAAGAATTACCTATTCTATCGTTTATATCAACTGCCATATTATTAGTTTCAACGATCAATTGATATTTTGGATCGGATTCAACAGGACCTATGATATCTGAAGACTTCCTAGGTACTCTACTGTATTTTTCTATTCCGAACGTAATTGTTTTCAGCTCTTAGGAACGACAAAGCATTGCTAATTCTCTCACAGTAGCAACTTGTACTTCTATAATAAAAAGAAATTAATAAAAGTTATAGATATGTAAAACACAATATGATATAAAAAGTACCTTTCTTCAACAGACTTGTAAACATTTGGTGGAATAAAATCTGGTTCAGGTTTTCGTTTGTCCACCATTCGATTGGAGTCACCATTTTCTTCTAAATCTGTTCATAACTCGTCAGCAAGAGACATTATTATCATTTAACCATGCTATTCTCTATCCTATATATTTCAATAACATTCACCATGTAAACAGGAATAAAATTGACAGTAGAGGTCAGTACAAAACCAGTCATTGTGGCCACCATCTAAAACTTTGGCGCTGTAACATCATCTACGCAGAACTACTAACTTGTTTTTTATAAATTCCGTAACAGTCACGTTTTTTTTTCTTCTTGTTCAAGCTACATGGGTTTTTGAAAGTTTTATCCCATATTCTACGAATTCTTTATGCTAAATTATTCAAGTTTTCTGGACATCAATCTCTCAAGTTTAATGCAGGTTGAGGGGTCTCAGTAACCCTAGGTACTGCCGCACCCACTCAAAGGAAATCACAAAAAAAAAGTTTTTTTTTCTTGGCTGTCAATAACCGAATGCTACGCACGCTCATCACACAACGACTGCAACACAATTCAGTATTAACATTTCTTTTGTTTTACGAAAAATCATTTATTAAGTTTGTGTAAATTTTATCTTTGGTTAATAGTTTATAGATTAATAAATGTATATAAAACACAATCTACCTCACTCGCGTGATTATTTAAATATAGCTCAAATATGCTATACCATCAGTTATGTAACGCTATAATTTGTACAAATGGTTTTGATATTGTTACATTCTATTTCTAAATTCGATATTTATGTTGATTTAAGTTGGGGACAAAAGTCTATATCACTGAGTTATATAGAATATAAATATTAGAATATAGATACTAGAATACAGTTATATAGAATTGAGTTTTTCTTAGGGAGCATTGTATATACGGGAATATATAATATAAGAAAATATGTAAACTATAATATATTATCTATATATATATATATATATATATATATATATATATATATATATATATATAGATACACAACAGTATATATTATTTATCAATATTTTCATACTTACTGATAAGGAAATCGATAACTGCAAAATATGTGGATTTAGACACTCCTAAAAGTCTTTCCATTAAAAATGAGGCCTGTCACTGTCTTTTGTTATCTCATTATTTTGTTGAATTGTTTCATGTCACTTGTTTCACATTTATCTTGACAATATAAAATTCATCCTTTCCTAATATTCTCCAACCAATTTTATAAATGTTTGATAGAATCTTTTGTTTCTTGTGTTCCTGTTTAACCCTAGTTGTCCACACCTCAAAATAATTTCAAATTATTGTACTTGGGGTGCGCTACACCTCAGGCACTTTGAACAGCTGTCATTTATACAGAATGAATAATTTTGACTCCAAAAAATAGTGTATATTCTTTGAAATAATTTCTTTTTCTTAATCGTGGCAAAAAAGTGAAAATGACCTTTACATTTCTTGTTATTATAAATTGCAGATTGATAAGCTATCTTCGTATTCTGACTCAAGTTTCAAAGTTACATATACGACGATTTTTCAAACGAATCAGCAAATCAGTTTTTTTTACTTTCTTTTCGTACCAGCACGTTTAATTCTGATTTCAATATAAGAAGATTTTAATTCAAAAAGTCTACTAGATACGATTCCTCATAAAAAGAAACGCGTTATGATCGTTCCAACGGAGACGAAGTCGTCTCCTGTCCTTCCCTATTTCTCTTATTGTCTTCCTTCTACTTCGCTCCTTTCTTTGTCCGCTCTTTTAACGGTTCTTTCGTCCCTCTCTATGATACAATCAACTTCAAGGATACACGAAAGCAAAGTAGCCATTTATCCGTTAACCTGAGAGTAACCAAGCAGGGAAAGTGCAAGAAAACTATGTGTCCTCACCATTCTAACGTTTTACAGAAACAGATTCTGGTTGAAATCTGGGTTCATAGAAATTTTTTTCTTTGTGTCTTTCATTAATATTGTCTCTGTCTGTCTCTCTCTCTCCTTTTCTCTCTTCCTTTTTTAAACCCTACTTTTTATCAGATAAACAACCGAAGTGAAAAATTTATACAAATGATTTATCATAGTAAATTTTATTATCATAATGTGTTCTTAATTCGAGGGATTGATCAACAATTATGAGATCAAACTCGTCAAGAAACTTTTTATACAAACAGATTTCTTTAGAAACTTTATAACTACTTTATATTAAATAATTATAAAAACGAACAAACAAACAAACCGAGATAAATAAAATTTATACGGAAAATAATACTATAGTAAATTTTATTAACTATAATGTGTTCTTGATAATATAGGATAGAGAAAGAATAATGCGAGACCAAATTATCATGAAGAACATTTTATAGAGAAAGATTTCTTTTTTTTAGAAAATCTATATGTAAAATTTATATGAAATAAGAATAATTTACGAGATAAGAAATTAACTAATCATAATGTAACCTCGATCCCAAGGGACCGAGTAATGATTAAGGGACGTGGATCATTCGAAAAATTGAAGCATATAAATAATAACAATATATAATATATAGTTGGACTATTTACTACGATTCGAATATATCCGGTAAGCCACATCATTTGATCGAACGAATAGAAACATATTTGTCGTGACGTATTGTACGAATTTCTAGCGGAAATATTGTCGTCATTAATGCGTAGCTTCGACATTAAAGTTGAATGAAGTAAGAGTTCGATTCATAGAGATCCATAATCGTTCCTCTCTCGATTTTGGATGACCCTTCTTCCTTCCCTTTAGCATTGAATAAATGTTGGGGATTATCGTTATAAATTATGATGGGGGTCGATCTGTTTGAGATCACGAGCTATTTTCCCCTTTTATATTTTTACTGACTCGTTTCTGAGATCAGGATAGTTTTTATTACCGTATGTAGAAGTTACGATAGTTAACTTGATCATTCATAAGGATTTTATATGTCATAATTATTATATTAAATACAAAAGAACGTTTAATATACACAGAAATATTTTATACTTATTCTTATGTACTTTTCTTTTTTGTATATATACATCGTGTTCTGCGTGTACGTGTGTTTTATCATATATAAAGTATATTTATAATATATTAATATATTGTATAATACTATGTGTATTTTATATATTTAAAAAATATATATATATTTTAATTGCGTTGTTATCTTCATAATCTTTCGTTTGATCAAAAAAAAAAAAACAGTATAAAAAAAAAGAAAAAAAAATGAAATACATAAATGCAATTTATAATCAAACAATAAAAATGCATCTCTCTCTCTCTCTCTCTCTCTCTCTCTCTCTCTCTCTCTCTCTCTCTCTCTCTTGTACGTAGATAAATATACATTTGGGAGTTCATGCGTTCCAGTAGAACTTATTTCCATCGTATTTTATGAAAAGCGTATGGTGTTATAAGCTTGCTCGTTGGTAAAAGAAAGGAAGAAAGATTGAATAAATGTAAGAACGAAAAAGAATAACTAAGTCTCAGCATAATTCTCAATACATCGTTTGAAGGAAACAAAAATATCCGTACGAGAGTACGACTATCGATTATAAAACTATCGAGTCTAGTATCGAGTCGCATTCGCTTAAATCGACTGCACGTAACTAAATATTGAATTTTTCGAGGAATAAAAGTACGATTTAAATATATTGGACAAGAATAAGAAAGACAAATAGATAAAGAGAGAAAGAGAGAAGTTGTAATAATTAATATTAGTTTATTAGTGAAATACGAACGAAGGGAACGTCTTAAGGGAATACGTCTTAACTCCTTGAATGTCTTATGGCTTCTCTGCGTCGACAAAATGTTCTCGTTTTAAGCAAAACAAAATCTTAAAACGAGGAATAAACGCTCTCGCTCTAAACAGAATATTATTTCAAAACGAAAAGAAAACGCTCACATTAAAGTCTTGTTTGAGAAACTTCTTAAAACATCTCGGATACTACATAAATATCTGTTTATATTGAACGATTAAATTACGATAAGTTAAATAGGATTTGTTTAAAATGGAACGACGATATTTGACATAACAATTTCGAAACTGTTCGATCGAAAGAATTATTATTACGAATAATAAAATAATGTTATTACAATTCAGTGAATACGATCCTGATGAGTTCTTTTTTCGTTTGTTTGTTTTTACTTATTTTTTTTAATAATCAAATATGATCGCGAATTTTTCGAAAATATGAGGCGAAATGCCAAAAGTTCTCTAGTTTATATCGATAATATTCATTTTGTTGATTTTTTTATCTATTTCTAATCATAAATAACGTAAACAAATTCATAAGATAGTTTCGCGATCTGCAACAAGACAATTTTGGCGTGAAGGTTTCGAAAAAATAGTAATCGGTTTTGTAAAAGATCGTCTAGGAACTTTTAAGATCGCAATACTACAACCCGCCCCAAACTGTCCATTCCTCCACCCTACCCCCTGTGTAACTTATCTTGTACGTTGTTGTTAATTTCTCCAATGTTTTTCAACGAATTTGAACAAAAAAAAGTTAAGATCGATCAATTAATCAAATTTTGTTTTTTCTTTCTCGATTCGAAAGAAATTGACGGAGATTTTTTCTCTCTTTCTTTTTTTTTCAATTTTTTATCGTAATTAAAAAAAAAATATTTATTGTAAAAAATTTTTTTCTACCTTTCTTTCTCTCATCTTTCGCTCCAAATACATACGTCTTCGTATATTCAATAGAAATTAATTCCCATAAAATAGAAATATAATTATTATCAAAAGCAGGAATGATTTTCTGGGGTTTGCGAGGAGATCATTTGACGCGTTGTAACCTGTCGAGTCTCGTGTCCCCTTTTCTAAGTCATTTATATCTCGTAAAGCTGAGATATATCACAAAATCTAAAATGCTTCTTTTGCATGTTCGGAGGAAGATATACGCAAGGAGAGTTCGACGACAAAGACGACGACGACGACAACGATGACGATAACAATGAAATGGGTGTTTCTAGAGCTACCCTTGACACCCTAGAAAAACCGCTACTATCCATTCGACCGCATTTCCAACTAAAATCGTCATAATTTCTATATATATAAGACAAAATATCTGGGAGAATAATAGTAGACTGAAATAAGTTTTCTGAAAAACACACAAACGACAATTGAAGTCTACTATTCACAATATTTAACTAATTCTTCTTAATAATAACTTAATTATATCTACTTAATTCTATCTATATAACTGTATCTATTTAATTATCCCTATTTAATTATATCTATCTTTCTTTGATATTGTCTTACGTTTCTCTGTCCTGTTTTTGTACTTGAATTTATCGTTCCATCTTATAATAGCCGATCAGAGGGCGCGCGCAGCATAAGGAGCGCAGCAAGTTTGACTAAAGAAAGCATACTTTCTTTACATCTTCTTCCCCCCTAAGGAAAAGATTTATACTTCGTCGTCTGTGTTCCTTCTCTTGTTAGTTTTGATATGTGGAACAAGCTTGTGTCCGACTTGTTAGTTTCAATTTTATATATGAAATTCGATATCTTCTCTATTATCTGGAATAGCCCGATTTTGAGATGGTCGAATTTTTTCTATTTAGTTTGTTACCATTTTCTATATATACCATGTCTCCTTCGCTATACTCTTGCTGTTTTCTGTTTTTGTCATATAATTTTTTATTGTATGCATGTGAACTTATTGACCTTTCTAAGGCTAGTTTTTCATCTTCGGTCTAATCATTTTTATATTTCTTTTTTTTCTAGTTATTCCGGTATACTACTTGTGTCCGTTGCATTTGATAAGTACTCTAGTGCAAAATCAGTGACTGAGTCGTCTGTTTCATTATATTTATTAATGCATTCTGCCGCCATCTTTGTCCAAATTCTTTTTATTATTTTTTTCGTTGATCCTACATATCATTTTATTTATTAGTGTTTGATTCAGTCTTTGATTTAGTCCATTCGAAAATGGTGCATTAGCTATTGTGAAGATTAATTTTATGTCATTTTTTTTTTGTAGAAATACTGTGAATTCTCTTGAATTTATTCCCGGGTATTGATCTGTGAGAATTGTTTTAATTCCGTCAGTTATAAGTATGTTTTTTACTAGTTTAATGAAGTCATTCGAACTCTGCGTTTTTGAAGTTAAAATAAAGGCGTATCTTGTAAAATGATCTACCAGGAGATGTAGTTATTTTTTTGTCGATCTGGATCCTCCAAGACCCACAATAATATCTGTTGATATAATTTGAAATGGTTTCGTTGCTGGTCCTAGTTATGACATGTCCAAATTTTCCTTGGCCTCTTGATTTATTTTTTATGCATGTTTCGCAGTTTTTACATATATCTATTACATTTATTGATAAATTTTTCGTTATATATATCCGGCTTATTTTTATCTGCAATTGTCTGATTCCAATGTGACATAAATCTTTGCGTATTTCTTTTATGAGTAGTTTGCTGAATTCTTCTGATGGGATAATTTTCTCTTTTTTTTTTATCTTTTTATAATAAATTCCATTTTTCTGTATTAAATTTTGTTTCTTTATTCTAATTGCTTCATTTTTATGTTAGTCTGTTATTATATCCTCTATTTTTATCAAATTTACTATTTTTAATGATTCTTCCTTATTATATTTTGGTTCTAATACCTGGTTTCCGCTTAGGGAGTCTGCTTCTAAATTTACTTTACCTGGTAAATATTTTATTGCACAATCGTATTGATATAAGTAATATGTGAGGTCCCTTAAATCTTCGTTCGTTCTAGGTTTTATATTTATGTTTTCTAGAGGTTTGTGATCTTAGTATACAGTGAATCGTCTCCCTATAAGTCAGTGTTGACAGTATTCAACAGCTTCTTTTATTGCTAGGCACTCTAAATATAAAGATTTTATTCCTTTTTGAGATTCGTTTAATTTTTTGGAAAAGTATGCCAACGGCATATCTTTTCGTCTCGTTGCGTTTGCAATATTGCCCCAATACCTTCCACATACTTCGGGTGTTATGTCCCTGAAGCAACGATTGCCAGCCGGTGTGTGCGTAATATGCCGACGCCCAGATTTCCTGCATACTTTTGTACAAAAATATATGCCCTTTACGATTTTCGCATGCAGAAAGTACAGTGACTCACTAATACATTTTAATGATATTTGGACAGATGAGTCTATGGTATAAGTAAGAAATGCGCATCGAATCTTGTATGTCAAAGTATAGGTGTTACTAAATTATTATTGAATTTTGCGTAAATTGGAAATTTCTTTCTTGATTTTATGTTTAAGAGGACAGAGGTTATACATGGATTTCATAAAAAATTGGCTAGCATTTGGATTTGTCGTTTGAGAATCCTTTTTACGAGGTTGTATATAGTGAACATGTACAATAAATTATATTCTTAATTAAAGTCAAAATACGAGTGGGCGCTCAACTCATTGCTTTTGGAAACGTTGTTTTTAATGGTTCACGCCATTTACGATAACGTGTATGTTTTGACCTTGATATAGGCAAAATCACCTTCTAATGAGAGAGGATCTATTTCGTAATAAATATTTTTAAAAATTTGTGAAAGTTCTATTTTCTTTGAAAAAGGTTTTGTTAAAGAATAGTATTGTTTCTAAACTAGTATGTGCCAAAATGAATTGCTTTTTCCACAATACGTACAAGGTCTGTACTAGAATAATTTTTGAACATTAATCTAAACATTTTTTATTATTAGAAAAATTTTTCCTTTTTTCACTCATTGTGAACATGCAGTTTTCGAGAAGCAGAAATTCGCTTTGCGACGCGTCTCTGAAGATGCTGTAAAAGAGATTGCGCGCGCACATCAAGTATTGATTTTCATGTACACCCTAGTATGACTTATGTCCGTGAAACAGCGTTTGCTTGCCAGTGTGCGCGCAATATGCCGACGCCCAGATTTCTTGAATACTTCCTACAAAAATATATGCCTTTCACGATTTTTGCATGTAGAAACTACGGAGACCCACTAATTCATTTTAATGTTCTTTGGACAACTGCGTCTATATCATAAGTAAGAAATGAAAATCGAACCGTTTATGTCATTGTATATGGGTTTCTATTATTATTGAATATTACGTGAATTGATAATTCCTTCCTTGATTTTATTTTATACAAAAGAGGACAGAGGTTATACATGGATTTCATAAAAAATTGGCTAGCATTTGGATTTGTCGTTTGAGAATCCTTTTTACGAGGTTGTATATAGTGAACATGTACAATAAATTATATTCTTAATTAAAGTCAAAATACGAGTGGGCGCTCAACTCATTGCTTTTGGAAACGTTGTTTTTAATGGTTCACGCCATTTACGATAACGTGTTTGTTTTGACCTTGATATGGGCAAAATCACCTTCTAATGAGAGAGGATCCATTTCGTAATAAATATTTTTAAAAATTTGTGAAAGTTCTATCTTCTTTGAAAAAGGTTTTGTTAAAGAATGGTATTGTTTCTAAACTAGTATGTGCCAAAATGAATTGCTTTTTCCATAATACGTACAAGTTCTGTATTAGAATAATTTTTGAACATTAATCTAAACATTTTTTATTATTAGAAAAATTTTTCCTTTTTTCACTCATTGTGAACATGCAGTTTTCGAGAAGCAAAAATTCGCTTTGCGACGCGTCTCTGAAGATGCTGTAAAAGAGATTGCGCGCGCACATCAAGTATTGATTTTCATGTACACCCTAGTATGACTTATGTCCGTGAAGCAGCGATTACCTGCTGGTTTGTGCGTAATATGCTGACGCCCAAATTTCCTGAATATTTTCAAACTCTTATATATGCTTTTTACGATTCTTGCACGGAGAAGCTACGCTGCCATTCTTGTTTATTTCAATAAGTTTTGGGCATGTGATTCTATTGCGACTGTAAGGATGTCGTATCGAATAGTTTAGTTCAATGGATCTGAATTTCTGAACTATCGTTAAATTTTGCAACAATTTGTAATTCATTTTTGTTTTTTACGTAAAGATGCTGAGGTTTTATATGGAATTTAGAGCCGAAAACATTTTGCTTGGACTAATGTGAAAATTTATTACTCGACATAATTTCTTGGTTATCACACTTGTGATACAAGCTAATATTAATAAATTGACTCTCATTTTAAGTGATAACATCATATAAATACAACTTAGAACTTCCACTTTAATTAGTGTTTAATTTCCAATATTTAATATAATCTTTAATGAATAATTTTGTTTTTACTTAGTACAATTTCATGTTGTAGCTATAACTTCGAAATTATCGACTTTAGGGAAATGTCTATTAAGATTTTTTTTACTTAAAAGTACAAAAAGAATGTATAGTTTCAGTGTGGATCAGGTTACAGGACACCCTGTATAAATTAATTATTATTAGTATTAGTATTGATAGTATTAGTAGTAGTAGTAATAATATTAGTCGAAGTAGAATTAAGTGGAGTAGACCTATAGGGGAAACCACATAAAAAAAAGCTCTTGAAGTTCAACCTCATAGGTTGTGTGGAAATGAACTCATGTTTTAATTGGTATTCAAATAATTTAATATATAAGTATTCGTTAATTATTTTTAAGAAAATATTAAACAAATTCTTATTTTTAATTGCAGAATTCTTATATGTGTAAATTATATTTATTATTTTCTATGCATTTATCGCGAAACAAATGCGTACCGCCTTCGTGTCTAGCAGTGGTTACTGCGAGATGCACACTATCATCTAAGGAAGTTATGCATATGGAGACTGAAAAATGTGAGTTCACAATCTACTAACACTATTTATTCTAATTCACAGGAAACCAATAGTTATTTATGTTTAAAAGGGGAATAACCAACGCAAAATTATACCCAGATTTGATAGAAGCAAAGTGGTGACAGCATTCCCGCTTGTTTTGTAGCTCATATTTTCTTTTTTGCTTGCTGAAGTCACACACGCTTCGATCGAAAAGTAATCAACAGCCTTCAACTCGAGACACCAAGTGCTCTTCCCCTCTCTCTCTCTCTCTCTCTCTCTCTCTCTCTCTCTCTCCTCTTTCACGCGTTCATCTATATATATTGAAACATTGAAACATTGAAATAATATAGCATGTTTGAAATTAAAATGACACCTAAACTAACAATTTTCAGACATAACAATTTGAACGTGTTTTGTAGAAGGTAAAAAGCTGCATCGATTAATGCATTCAAAATTAGAGTTTTAATTTTTTTAAAGTGCAATTTCACCTTGCAACTGCACCGTTGCACAAAAATGATAGTTTCATAGAATTTTGTAGCCTTCAATAATATTTTATTTTCTTGTATGACATTTTTCTGGATTTCCAATCCTTTCGAAGATATAGCTCGGCCCAGTTCCGTGGGACACCTCGTATATATGTAATATCAAACATACTTTGTAGAGATAAAAAAAAGATGTGAAGCGGTAGAAAAACGAAGAAACACAAACTACGTACAACTTTGGTTACATTTTACTCAGAAATGTTATATATATTTTTATATATATGAAATGATAATAATAAATATTAATTGAATATTATTTTTTTATTTAAATGTCATAAGTGGACTGGATATAATTAGTAAATTAGATTCAGTTGATTAAATATATTTTGAACCATTGATATTCTATGAAAGAAAGACATAATATATTATATAAAAAATAATACGGATTATAAATATCTCAGCAATCAATTAATGTCCCGTTTAATGTGGATAAATGAAAACCATACGCATCGCGACGCTCAGTGATATCCAAAGATCGATATTATTAATACAATATTATTAATTAGACAAAATTCATTTATATACTAAAGTTATACAATGTTGATTTTTTTTCTTAATGACTTGTATCCTTTTCGGTTCCAATTTGTAAATCTGTGTAGATCTTCCAAGAAATTATTTATTTTTTGGAACATTAACCTGACTTTGGATTGATGAAAACTAATATCGGCCTAACGGCGGCGGTCGGCATAGGTTTGACCATCCAAAATTGTGCCTGATCCTCTATCTGTTGTCGTTGTTGTTGTTCTTTTTCCATTTCCTTTTCCTTAGATTTTCTACGGATCGTGTTAGAAGTCGAAGGGTCGCTGCCGGCGCTCTTACTCCTCCTCTTCGGTGACTTTCTAAGGCTGCTTGTGAAGCTACCCTTCCTTAGTAATTTAACGATCCAAGATGGCGGCACGATGATCGAGGCGTGCAATCCGAGCTCGCAATTCTCACCGATTTTGTCGACGTTGAAACAGGCCTCCTTATTGTGATAGGCGGCCTTACACCAGCTACAATTAACCGCGGCGATCTCCTTCGATGTGAAGCTAGCTTCGATTGGAAGCTCTTTTAGCAATTCGAACATTTGCCCCTTTGCGAACGCTGTGCACCCAATGATGATTCGTCGTGGTTTGTTCGCGATACTGTCGTACGCCAACATCACGGAAGCTCGTTTCGCAGTTAAAATTCAAGCTTGGCGCGCAAACCGTATGCACTACCACGCGACAAGCCGAACACATCATCCGTGGTCCATGTTGCTGCGGGAAAAATGTTACGATCGTTCGTTTTACGATGTTATATGGATGGATGGGTGTAATGGAGGAAGTGTACTAGAAAATAGAAAAGGATAGGAGATAGAAGGTTTTCTCTTGCTCTGTTATTTCTCTCTCTCTATCTATCTATCTATCTATCAATCTCTCGGCCCTGAGAGAAACTGAGTTACTACGTACCAACACGGTGTACTTCGTATCCGGAAATAGGACGACCTCCATCTACCCGCCACCCAACCACCACCCACCATCCCAACGTCCAACCCGACCATCCACCCTCCTATCAACGTACCAATCTACCAACCTACCTACCACTGCGCGCGCGCGCGCACGCACACACACACATTGGGTGATTGCATAAGTTCATGCCCGATTTTTATAGATGGCAATAAGTTACTGCATGGCGGATTTTTATGGTTTTGGTGTATTAATTGTTGATTACACGGAACAGATAACGTGGTCTTATGTCAATTTAGCGTCAGACATTGTTCAGATAAGTCCATTTGTGCATAAGAGCATTAAAAATGAAGGACGAAAAGGTGCATTTGCGGCATGTAATGACTATCACTGTGCCCTATGGGCTATATATGCGCTAGGCGAAAGCTATCGATGTAGACTATATACGCAAATGCACGCTCGGCGAAAAAACATATATACCATAATGCGCGAAAAGCATTCAGTCCTCAGGATCTTCTGGAAACTTTCTGAAATGAACTTTCGCATCATGCAAACGGAATTAATTAAAAAACCAAAACCAAACGATATCGGTTCATTTGCGGTTTGTTTCAAAGTCAATTGTACCATGTATCTTTATTCTAATACATTAACTAACCAGCAAATAAGCCATTCAACTAGTGTTAAGTAAGCAAACAAGCAAATCAACTAGTGTCATAGACTCATCGACAGATAGTATCATCGAGGGTCACAGAATAACAAACTGTTGTGCAACAGTTGGCCCTATATATATACGATTATACTAACAAATCATATAAATGCTAAATAGAAATATCCTAATTCAAATAACTCTAATTATACTTTCTTTTCTGTTTAATATTATAGAATAATATATCAAAGACAAATGACATGGTGTAAAATATAGTGTAATATAATAATGAAAAACTATACGATTCTCTATAGCACATAATATAGTATATCATAAAACATAGTAGTATTGGATATAAAACATAGTAGTATTGGATATAAAATTGTATAGAATAGTGTATAATAGAACGTCTCTAATAAATATAATGCATAAATACGTATATAGAATTGTGCAATTGTCTATAGTCTATATTATTGTCTATATAATTGTCTATAGGATGATATACAGGGTGTTTTAGCTAAAGGAGCCGGTCTAAATATTTTCTTTGTTTTTTATGATGCCCAAACTTTTATGGCATACTTTGAATTGTTTAGAAAGAGGTATGTTATGAAGTGTATATACATAATATGAATAGTTTATATATATAGTTTATATATATATAGTATAATGTTAATAGTATAATGTTATGTCTGTTATAGGCGGCCTCCTTTAGCTGAAACACCCTGTATAAAAAAAAATATCTATGAAAATAAATCCTTGAATTAGATATTAAACGTTATAACATTCAAATATCATTTATCTTACCCAGAGTGCACAATTGAAGAGTGTAAAAAGTGTTTTCAAGGAAATCGACATGATCACAGTTCCCAGTCTCTTCCATCCTCCCGATTATCTTCTTCATTGGAACATATTTCAAACTTTATTGAACAACGTTATGTTGTAGAGTGACACATCACGTTGTAATAAATTGTTGCGCTGACTTTAACGAATGAAAGTTACAATCAATTTAAGTAGAAAATCCCGGTTTAAACATTATTATCTTGATAAACAATAAATCTGTCAATTGTCCTTGCATGTTTAAGCATCTTGAAATTGAACTTACCTTGGTTTCATTCTGATTCTTTCTGAACACATTCTTTTATACACGATTAAAACTTCTGCTCTCAAACATTTCTATTCTCGGTACTATTTGTTCTTTCCATATTATTATTATTGATCCCGATATCATTCATTTAACTTCGTTTTTACCATATGTTTTAAATATTTTCGAATTTAAATCGAGATTTGCTAAATTAATGATCGGACAGACACCAACATCCTTTTCATTAAAATTAAATTTATCTCTGGAAACATCATTGTTGAGATAAAATCTATCGGCGATTGAACCATAAATGAGCGTGTGCTCATAATCTTTACCCACATCTTCAACTTCTTCATCTTTTTCTACTTCAGCATCGATCGACGGATTTTCCTTTTTAGAATCATCGTTAATCTTTTTAACAATTTACTTATCTATTCTAACTTCACCAATGTTATTGAAATAAATACCAGGATCATATCTAGAATTTGTTAAACAAGTGCTATCCAAAATATCATTGGATCGATATTCAAGAACTCTGTCAGCATATGAATTATACTCATTTCTTCTTCGTGGCGAGATCTACGTCAATTTCTTTTGAGGGTACGAAAGCACGGAAACCAGGAAGAATCCTCGGCGATTAGTTTGTTCGAAGTCATATTCCACCTTGATTCATGCTTATCGTCCGGTTGACTTTCGATAATCTTTCTGACCTCGATCGATTCTTTCATTTGGCTAAACCTGTCAATCTTTCGATCCTTTGAAAAATGTACTCTGTTTTCTCGCTCCACCATTCGAATAAATCTCTGATCATATGAGGTCTCCTAATAAAGGGCCCTTACACAACTAAATAAATTTATGTTACATAATAAATTTAATGTAATATCTATCAGTCCATAAATAAATTTTATACTTACATTTATTACTATATATCAATCTGATTAGAGCATTTTTTGCTACATCATTTGTATAAACAGCCGAAGTAAAAAAATTGTAATTGCATAAAATTGATTCAATTTAATAACCTTCATCTTTGATGTCTCAAGTGGCTGGAGGCTGGGTCCACTCACAACAATATATTATACTTTTTATCAATATTTTCATATTTACTGACAAAGAAAGCAATAACTGCTGAATATGTGGATATAGATACTCCAAAAAGTCCTTCTATTGAAAATGCTGCTAGTCACTATCCTTTGTTACCTCATTATTTTGTTTAATTACTTAGCATGTCACTTGTTTCACATTTATCTTAAACATATTGGCTGCACCTGTTCTTAATATTTTCTAACCAACTTTTCCAATGTTTGATAGAATCTTTTGCTTCTTTGTGTTCCTGTTTAATAGATATTTTAACCACTTGCTTTGGCAAGAAATTTGCAAATGTGCCCGCCAAAACAGTCGATTACAACTCATTGCTAGGCATTACAGTGTTCCATGCCTTATAGAAATTAAAAAAAGATTTATATCTTCAAAACTAATTAATATTCGATCTAGGTCTTCTAATAGTTTTTTTTTTAAAGAGAATATAATGACGCATCGATTGGTGATAAAATTATTCAGTATAAATACTAAATTTGTTTATTAATAATCTAGCAAAGTATGGTATTTTTCAAAATAGTCTGGAGTATTTAATGTTACAAGGGATTTCTGACATTCTCATGTAGTTTCACTACGTTTCTTCTGTTTGACAGACACTCTACACCTTCTTTGTGGTTTTTTTTTTTTTGAAGTTTGTGAGTAGAATATTTCTTGGAAACGTCCCCATTGCTTTGACAATTTCAAAGAAATCGCTATCACTATCTATGCTATCTCGTATTATATTTGTATTTGTCAAAACAATATCGCTAACTTCACCCTTGCCTTTGATTTTAGAATATAAATATTATAAACATCGATAATTTTATGCAATGAGGTGCATTCAGAAACTGTGCTCCAGCAAACAATTTCAGTTGACTTACCAAGCAAGTCATTTTCATTTTTGTGATAATTACCTGCAGACCTGTACAGCATGTCCTTGGCGATTTTATGACAAAAGCATCTGGCCTTGCATAGCAGGACTTTCCAGCGCAAGTGGTTGAACGTTGCGTCGAAGTCTTTCTTGAATTAAACGCAGACATTAATGTTTCTTTTGGAGGGATTACTTAGAAACAAATGTGTGAAAAAAACGATGTAAAAAAAAAGTAGAAACCAAGTACTATTTTTTTTCTAAAAATTTATAATGATGTAAAGAAGAATGATTACCTTGCAGTTAACGGAAAAATAGCGTATTGTTTATATCGAATAATTCGCAATAAAAATATGAGTAAAATATTATTTTATGATTTATACATAGATAGTATGATTACGCAAATTGTTTTCTTGAATATTGGTATTAACTGAATATAATTGTTGTACATAACGAAAATATATCATTTTAAAAAGCCATAAGATGTAACGTATCTATCAACCCATTTGTTAATTATACATTAAATATAAAATTAAGATAACTTAACCTTACACTTCTCGTAAGAACAGCGCCATTATTTCATCAGATTTGCATTTGTAGAAGACATTATTACATGGCATTAGAGAGTAAAGGCTTATTTACACCAAGCAGCGATTAGATTGGACAAGGTTTTTGTTTTTTTGTTTATTTATTTTTTTTTTTTAACAAACATTTCATCTCTATTTTTTTTCTTTTTTCTCTACAGTTTATAAAAATATATACTTATATAGCATAGTTTCTTAATTTATAATACAATCGTTATTAAATATAGTTTTTATCACGTTATACAAATAGATTAATAATAATAAAAAAATAATGAATCGATTTAATTACTTTATTTTTGCATAGATAGAAAAAGGGAAATTGAGAAAGTATAAAGTTGAGATATTTAATTAATAAGAGATTCAGTTTTCGATTTCCATGAAATGGATTTTAAAAATCACACGAAAAAAGTAGGACCTAAAGGATAATTATTTACGGAAAAATTTATTCATGGAAATATTTCATATTTCATGGACTGATTTTAGCGATCTAATTCAACGAATTTCCCATTTCACAATTGCTATTAATCAATAAAAGTGATCTTAACCTATTAAAACCAATATCTTGTCTAAAAAGAAAAGAAGAAATAATGACGAAGGAAAAAAGGAATAAAATACCTTGGAAAATTAAATTCTTACTTACTAGTTAATATTTCTGTGATTAGATTTATTTTATATTTGAAAAAAATGTAAAAATCATTGGTAAATAGTCGACGGGAATAAATTAAGCATAGATTGATAAGCGAAAATAAACGTTAGACATAAACGAGCTAATTCTATTTTACGATAATCAAAATCGTATGTCATTAGGAATCTCAGTGGATAGTTAATTACTCTACAAAGTGTTCAATTGTACACATCATAGAATGTTGAATACGGAAGAAGGAGTAATTCGGTTCATTCAGAAGAAGTGTCCAAATGTAGCCTCCTTATTTTTGTGCTATTTTATATATTTTTATTAAAATTTTGTCAACATCCTGTGTCAGGTATGGACAAAATATAAACTACGAAACAAGCAAGGTACGCTATCCCCACAATGCGTCTATCTTATCGGCATATAAGCTTTTGTGCTTATTATTCTCTCACATGTACAGGGCGTATAAAAAATATGTTTAAAGCTATCACAGGGGCATTCTATACCTTCGGATCCGTGGACATTTATGCTAAATTGATCTTGATCTCGAAATTGAAGGTCAAATTTTTTTGTTTCTATCGTATATTATTTGTCGCGAGGATAGAAAGTGTCAAAGGAAGCATGGGTCAAAAGTGAACCATTCACTTGAAAATGACTTTAGTTTCAATACGTCTCGGACTAACTTTATTTATAATATTTTTACATTTCACAGTTTACATTTCACAGGGCACAAAGAACCTCGTGCAAAATTGTCCTCAACGTCGAAATTGAAGGTCACAAAAAATAATGCGGCTAGATCAAGAATTTAGTGATCAAGAGTTGATATTACGGCATTTTAATCCACAACGGAGACTGGGCCATCCTCATGTGCACTGGCTTAAAGATGGGTCATCGCTCTTGCTCGTGCATATCCACTGATGGGCTGAAGTAGAATAGCTCTCGTAGGGTAGAATAAGGTCGCATGATAGTGCGAGGAATAATTCGAGAAGAAGGTCTACGATCTTATAAAATTCGACATGTTCTGGCATTTTATCCAAATTATTATGGCCATCGACAAATCTTCTGCCGTTGGATGCTACATAAATTGCAAAGCGAACCACGGTTTTTGCAACCTGTGTTGTTTACCGAAGAAAGTAGTTTTTCGAGCTCTAGTATCCTCAATCGTCAAAATGGTAGAATATGGGCTTCTAGAAATCCTAATGCAATGATTGAAAGATTCAATCAAGGACATTCCACAATCAACGTATAAGAAGGCATCATTGGAGACAAGTCGCGTTCTAGCTTTCAGAGTATACAGACGTACGAAGCTGAGTTACGCGTAATGTTTTGTTTACATGGCGAATATCGAGAATAAATACAATAGCAAGTCGTTTCATTGAATATTTTTCAAATCGGTTAGGCTAATGGAGACGAGATCTTCGCATATCCTTGATCAGGGTATGCCAACATCAAAGCTGTTTTTGTTCTTCCGGCAAATAATTACCTCTCCAAGCATGCAACTATCCCTATCAACAAAAAACGACCAACAGAAGACGACGGCAGTGAAAATGGGCATCCACGACCAGAAGCAGTACTTCCAACCGCTAACCTATTCTCAATTTTAAGTTCAACCACAGATATAGATATGCCAGAAAATCGACCCTCGCCAAAAGTATCTTCTTTTTTTTTCTTAATTTTTTCTCCGCAATTACCAGGTATAGTTTCTAAATGATTAATGTAATTCATACATATTCCCATCGAAGTATTTAACGGCAACCTACTGTTTCCAATTTTTCTATCGTGACAGGTAAATTACTTTTATTACATAGTTCACAATACACACTTCTTTCATTGCTTTTATCAATAACAAAATTAGAATTGTCTTCAATTCAACTTTTTAATAATGCTATTCTACTTTTCCGAGTTTTCGGCATTATTAAAAATACTTTAATAGATATAAGTAGTAGCACAGTTCCTGATATCACTGAGGTAATCAAACTAAGCTACCTCAATTCGAAACACAGTGTCACATCTAATGCTCAACGAACAATTGAAGCCAATACAATTAATATACAAGTACGTCTTGATGTGTATTTATAATTAGCACAGTATTTACGTTATTGAGACAGTCATGAGTTTCCTGACAGACTAAATTAATCTCATCAGAAAAATACCTCATATTAGCACGAAGTATATATAAAGAGCTAAGAACATATGCCATATCATATTGCATATATTTTTAAACATAAAACGAAAACATATGCGTTATGCAAAATGTGCACAATAAAAAATATATTTGTCTAATTTTCTAATCATTAAACATGTTTCTATCCAGGTCTTATTGCTCTACTTGTTTTCTATAAAAATATGCATTTGCATAGACATACGGTGTCTGGTAATGGCCAGTACAAGTGTATCAAATATGCAGGTACTCATACAACTGTAGAATGCAAAAAATTGGTTGAAATTCCACCAACTTGTCATCTATGTGGCGGCCACCATACTGCAAACTACAAAGGGTGCCCTCGTTAAAAAGATTTGCTCGAAAAAACGTTTCCGAAATCCAGACTCAGAAAAAATCCAAACATTCAATCAAACTTATAGACCAACCCAATGGGAGATAATCAACGTTTTACCGATTTATCTTTTTTATTAACGGCAATTGTAAATAAATTGTTATCCATCCAACATTAATGAAGACTTTACTTATTGCTATTTAAAATGCCAACGGCCTGATGCAACGAAAAGATGAGTTGGAAGCTTCCTTAAAAAATCAAGGCATTCACAAATAATGCTGGTATCCGAGACTCATTTTACCGATAAAACTTATTTTAAAATATATGGGTATAGGATGTATTGCACGCATCATCCCAGTGGAAGGGCACATGGGGGTACAGTGATTATTATTATATCTAGTATTAAACATTATGAGATTGCGTCCTACAAACAAGCATCCAGCTTCCAGCACCACATCCAGGCAACTAGTGTTATGATATACGACAGCCCGCTTAGGATATCAGCAGTTTACTGCCCTCCTAGACACAATATACAAAAAGAAGAATTAGACTACTTCTTTAAAAGTTTAGGCTCTAGATTCTTATCAGGAGGCGATCTAAATGCTAAACATAATACTTGGGACAGTAGAATCGTAACACTAAGGGGGAGAACTCTCGCAAAAAGTATAGAAACCAATAGATTGACACATATTAGTTTAGGTGAGCCTATATATTAGCCAACTGATGTCAACAAACTCCCAGACTTACTTGACTTCTTTATCACCAAGATTATATCTTCTCGATACATCCAGGTCTACTCTTCAATTAACCTTACTCTGATCACTCTCCAATCATAGCGACAATAAATACAAAAATCATTGAAAATAACTTTCCTATCTCCATATACAATAGTCACACAAATCAGGATTATTTCCGGGAAGCTTTCAACACCTCAACCGTAGCATCACCACCATTAAAGACGTATGACGATGTTGACCATGCAGTAAATTACTTAACGCGCAATATAATAGATGCAGTTCGAGTATCTACACCTAGGTTGGAATGCTCGTATGACCACGTCTACTCCGAATATATCACGAAAAGAATCGCAGAAATACGATAGCTGCGTAGAATCTGGTACAATAGTAGATTACCTGAGAACAATTATAAACTAATTAAAGCTACCAAACTATTAATAAAATCTCTACGAAACTTTGAAAACGAAAGTCTCCAAAAATTTCTGATGAATTTAGCTTCCATAGTTGACTTTAACTATTCGCTCTGGAAAGCTACCAGGCGTTTCACTCGTCCAACTCATGACATGTCACTCGTCACACGTCAAGACATTCCGCCGCTTCGCCAACCACTAAGTGGATGGGTAAGAAGACCAATAGACAAAGCAAACCTCTTCGCCTCTCACCTGGCTGATGCAATTAAACCATCTCCCTCCACTTTGCTCAGCGATGAAGAAGAAATTAGGAATTACCTGAACGAGCCTTTGCAATTGTCATCAGAAATGAAACCCGTTACGTCAACGGAGATCAAAACAACAATTGCAGCAAACGCAAATTCAAAGAAGGCTCCAGGTAAAGATCTAATTAACGGAAAGATAATAAAGGAATTTCCAAGGAAAGGGATAGCATTAATAGCTTCCATATTTAACGCAATTCTACGTCTAGGTTACTATCCAACATCCTGGAAAATAGCTATCATAACCCTTATTCATAATCCAGGAAAACCAGCTCATGAAGTTATGTGATATCGACCAATCAGTCTTTTATCTGCTCTATCCAATCTGTTTGAAAAATACTAATAAGTCGCCTCTTCAATGCACTAGATGCCCCAATATTCCCTGAGCACCAGTTCGGGTTTCGAAAACGTCATTCCACAATCGAGCAAATACACCGTATAACTCGTCAATTATCACAAGATCTCGAACGAAAAAAATACTGTTCAGCAGTATTTCTGGACATTAGACAAGATTTTGATAAAGTTTGGCACACTGGACTGCTGTACAAACTCAAAAACACGCTGCCATATCCTTTC
>CAJVQJ010000006.1:110000-137500 GCA_911387685.1 Dolichovespula media
TTAATTTTCTCAACAGAGGCGCATCTTGAAAAATTCAACTCAAGACTGAGAAACAAAATGTTCTACGGTCAAATGGGAGGAAAGGATTTGGTACGAAGGAAATGGAAGGATCTCGCGGAATTCGTAACACTGAAGTGCGACGGCCAGGATCTGACGCCAAAACTGAAGGAACACCGTGTACACGCCATCGTATTCTTAAATATTGCCTCGTACGGTGGCGGTACTCATCCATGGTGTTCCGGCAGTACGGCGAAAGATCCATCGACCGAGGACGGGCTAATCGAGGTCGTTGGATTAACAACATACCAATTGCCCTTGCTGCAAGCCGGTGGTCACGGTATTTGCATAGCACAATGCAGCAAGGCCAAATTGGTAACCACTAGGACTATATTGATGCAGGTAAGGATAATAACTTATTTGGGATTAAATTAAACTAAACGGGGATCGTCAAAAAACTAATCGTCGATCGAAAAATATTAACCGTAAATTATTCAATTAAAAAAGTCTTCATCCTTCGACTGTCTAGCGTTTATAAAAAATATGATAACGGATAACAGGTGAACTAACACAAATGGAAATTTTTGTTTACAGGTTGACGGGGAAGCCTACAGATTGCTACCATCAATAATAAATCTGAGCAAGCTGAACCAAGCGACGATGCTTGCCAAAAGGAGGAACACAGCCAAACAAAAGCAGGACGTCGCCGCACTGGAAAGATTGAATATGACGGTCATGAGGATAAAAATGGCCGAGTACGTGGCATATTCTCAAGATAAGGAAAAATTGAAGAAGATAGCAAAGGCACTAATGCCAGAACCATTGGACATGGATGCGGCGACGGATTTGGCGACCCTAAGAAATATCTTAGGGAAGAGCCACAACATAGAAGCCTGCTGTTTCCTCGATGGTAAGTATTCAAAAACATTCCAATAAACTATTTTCTGCCGGATATTTCGGGAATATAATATTTGTACATATACAGGGTGTCCGAGAATCACGGAGATCAAATTCGTAGTATTTATACCGGGGTCAAACGAATGAAAAAAAAAAAAAATAAAAAAAGAAATAAAAAAAAGAAAGAAAGAAAATTTTCTTACGAACTGTCGCTTCATTGAAATAATATACGCGTATGAGATTTATTCCAGTAATGTGCGTTACAATTTTGATACTCAATCCACCCTATTCTTTTATACAATTTTTTGGGATATTTTCTATGCATGTCCTATTAAACTAACTGTTAAAGGAGGCCACCTATAAAATACATAATATATATATATATATATATATATATATATATATATATATATTTACATATATAAATTATTCATAACATATCTCTTTTTAAGTCGTTCAAAGTATGGATAAAGAAAAAAAAAGAAAGCAAAGAAAATATTTAGACGGTCTCCCTTAGCCGAAACACCCTGTATATTGTTGTACGTTATAACAATGGATATAATTATCGTAATATAAGGGAACACATATATATAAATTTGTATGTTTTTTTTTGTTGCAGGTTGCACAGCGAAAAGATTCTTCAGAATTGATCGTGCCCAAAAACCGTCATATTTTGTTACCGACGTTGCTGCCGATATCATTTACATCTTAGAAGAAAATAATCTGGACGTGCCAACAATAGAAATCGAGATAACACCTATACAGGAACAAGAAAAGGCTGATCCTTCTCCTAGGTAGATAATAAAAATAAAACAAAACGAATAAACACTGAAACGATATACGATAATAACGTCAATCATATACGACACCGAATTAAAATAGTTAATGAAAAATTGATATTCGTAATGAAAATATATGATACAGAGAAGAAGGACAGACAAGCGGTAAGCCGGCCGTGATTACGCCAGGAGGTGGCTCAGATAATGATGAAGAAAGATCAACAATTGTAAAAGGAGTGGAAATTCAATGGAACGAAGATAAAAAAACGGCTGTCCAACCATCGAGCGATAAAAACGTCAAGAGCATGATGGCTTTAGAAAAGGAGAAGGAGAGAGAGAAAAAGAAGAATAAGATGGTGGAGGTGGAGGAGGAGGTGGCGGCGGCGGTGGTGGAGGAGGATGGGGTGTTGGAGGAGGACGGGGTGGAGGAGGGAAACGTCCAAACGAAGAATAAAAACGAGTTCGTCGGTGTAAAAGAAGAAATGGAAGCGGCAACATTACACGAACCAGAAAGAAGAATCATTAATGCTGGAGCACGGAAAAAATCGTCGGTAACAATGAAAGGAAAGGAGGAGGAGGTTGCGGTGGAGGTGTTGCCGGCGGAAGAGGAGGTGAAGAACAAAACAAGAAAGAAAACATCAAAAGAAAACGACAATGGTGGTGTCGGAGGCGGAGGCGGAGGCGGAGGCGGAGGCGGAGCCGGAGGAGGAGGAGGTGGTGGTGGAAGTTCGTCGAAAATACTAAATTCGACGAACGGGGAGGGCTCCATTAGCCGAACGTCCTTCACATTTATAAGGTAAATAATTATTTTATGTTACTATTTATAAAGTAAATAAATTATTTCGTCATTCGAATGAGCGTTAAATCTCTCCCCCCTTTATCTCTCTCTCTCTCTCTCTCTCTCTCTCTCTCTCTCTCGACGATTCGTTCATACCCCTTGTTTAAATCATAAAAGTAGTCGCTCGAATTTGATTTTCTATTAAAGTCTATACCGCTGTGTTTGTGACTGTTTGTCTATTTTTGCTTCTAATATATGGTTTTGTTTTTCTCTGTTTCAGTCCTCGAGATAGGCTCTTTGGCCTCAGTTTGGACGTCAATCCACTCAACACCGGCCTACTGGAGAAGACATCTGATGGAATTTTAAGTGCCGCGAAGATCGGAGATTTTCCGGCCGTGAAAGAACTACATAGAAAGGGATATTCCCTTCTATCCATCGACACGGCCGGACAGATGGCATTACACCTGGCAGCTAGATACTGACATAAAAATATAGTCCGTTATCTAATTACCAGTGCTCCATCATTCATCATCGACATCGTTGACATGATAAGTACGTATGCAATTCATTAATACCGATTATGTGTCCTTGTGTGCGCGTACCTATCATGAGTATTTTTGTGTATGCATATATTCTTTCTCATATTTCTTTCGAATTAATATTAGAAAAGAAAAAAATATATATATTTATTTAAACGACGCGTTATATGCAATTAGAATATTGTTAATTGTTCTTTTAAAATGGAATGAGACAAAATTATATAACTCTAAAATATCCGTTCGTTCACTCGTATGAAATGATTTCGCGTATGATCGACCAGTTAGGTAAACGTTGTGTCACAAAGTTCGATCCTTACTTATGTTTGTTTTCCTGTTTTATACTATTTTTCCAGCCAACAAACAGCGCTACACAAAGCCGCGCGGCACAGGAAACGTGTAATCTACAGCATGCTGGTTGCGGGTGGAGTGATGCTGAGTGTGAAGGATCGTCGCGACCATACAGCCAGAGAATTGGCGTTAATGGCGGAGGATCGCGAACTGGCGGCATATCTACAAAGTAAGTTTAGGTGTTGTGTGAATTTATATTTTTTGTACTGCTTTTTTATACACATACATACACACATTGATGTGTACATGCCCGTGTTTTCTTTTAAACCTAATTGTTCTATGTTTTAATTTCTTAAAAACTTTGTTTTTCAATGTCTTAATTATCTCGCGAGCTATTTTGTACGTGCGAAAAAATAAGGGAGTAGGGTAAAAGAATAATCATTCAATAAAATCAAAAAGCTTTCAAATTTTTTACGGGGTATTTTATAACGGGATGTCGAATCTATTTAGTGAAATTGTTTAGGAAAAAATATAAATAAAAGGGATTCAAAGTGGGTGGGGGTGAACACGCGCCGGACCATAGATATACGTAAAATATAAATAATATGTACACACACATATATATATATATAAATATATAAATATATATATATATTTATTTAAGCACAGTATATGCTAATTTCTTGAAAAAATTTACTGATCGATAATAATTATTTGAAACTTTATCTGTCAATTAGGTCAAGAACAGTTCCAGTTAGTCGCGGAAGAAAAATAATTAAATGAATAATATGTTAAAATTTTGCGTGATATTAATGGACAATTGGATATAAATAATTTTTTTAACTTCCGATTAATGAAATAATAAATTCAATTTTTCGCGGGGCTATCCTTCGTGTTCATTAGACGCGATAATTCAACTAATAATTAGATACTGACGATATATGTATATATATATATATATATATATATATATATATGTGTGTGTGTGTGTGTGTGTGTGTGTGTGTGTGTGCTTATATGAATATTAATAAAATAGGATTGAAAATTATTCTTTATTCTTATTTAAAATGGAAAAGAAAAAAAAAAGAAAAAAAACTTTTCTCCCTTAAAGAGCACACACACTCTACGTTATACACATTTATGTATTTTTGTATCCATATTGTATTATGTATCACGCGAATATATATTTTCGTAAATTGATCGATGGCAGGGAACGAAAGAAGAGTTATTATTTATTATTAGTATTATTTTTAGTATTATTATTATTATTATTAATCATCGTTTTTATTGTTATCGTCATTACCGTTTAATATTTTGTCATCATTGTTATTATTATTGTTATTATTGCCATCGTCATTACTATTATTTTATGTAATCATTATCGTTATTATTATTATTATTAATATTATTTTTATTATAGAGTGAAATATGATCAATGAGGAAGAATGAGGAGGGAAAAAAGCAAAAAGAAAAAATGATGGAAAAGAAAAGAAAGCAGATGAGACATTATAAAATTGTTTCATAACATATATATATATGTAAATGGCAATTTTTAAGTATGATAATTTTTGTCCTATTAGAAATTGTATGGATAGATTATTATATAGAGACAGAAAATGAGAGAGATGGAGAGAGAAAATATATATGTGTCTGTATATTATAAGTTCGTCTATGTTTCATTATCATTTCTTTTAACATTATCATTATTATTAAGTTATCATCATGATCATAATTTTTATTATTATTCTTTTTATTGTTTATGAGAAGCCCCTAAAAAATTATATAAAAATGAACGAATATGCATATAAAAATACGTTTAATAAAAGTAATATGAATTCATTGATCGAACATGCCAAGAAAAGTATTCCCGTACAGATTTCGATATTGAAAAGACAAAAAAAAACAAAGAAAAAGAACAAAAAAAAAGAAAGAAACAAGAACAAAATTAACATTTTCCAATTATTCAAATACGTACGAAGTACGTCGTTGATGAAGCGTACGAAACGCGTTTGCATGTTCGATTAAGAAAATAGAAAAAAAAAAAGTAGAACATAACACATACATATTATGCGTGTACTATTTATATTTTTATTAAACAATGTACAAGCGTTTTATTTGTCCTATCTCTATCTTTTTTTTTTTCTTTCTCTTTCTATCTCTATCTCTATTTTCATCTATCAATCCTTTTCTATCTCCCTCTATCTATGAGTTAAATAAATTATGATTGTGAAGTCCAATTATTATTGTTATTATTATTACTGCCATTATTATTATTTTTATCATTATGGAATGTTTCATCATATAAATGTATAAATAAATATGAAAAATTGTTGTCTTATGTACATATACATATATATATATATATATATATATATATATATATATATATATACATATATCATATATACCTGCATACATACATACATACATACCATACATACGTAAATATATATATATATATATATATATATATATATATATATATATATATATATATATATATATATATATATATATATATATATATATTTACGTATATCGTAAGAATGAGAGAAACTATAAGGACATATATAGAGCACGTTATTTCTAAACTCATCTACTTTATTCTCCTTCTAATCCACCTTCATCGCTATTATAGAAAAAAAAAGAAACAAAAAAAAAAAAGAAAAATCCGAACAAAGCGTAAAAAAAGTTTCGAATCGTCCCACCACCCACATTTTGGGAAATTTTTTCAAATTAATAGTAATAACGACGGGTTTAAGGAAAAATATGGTGTTGAAGGATTAAGATGGAGGATAAATTTTATGAGTAATTCGTAAAAAGTGTATGAATGTCGATATATATTGCCTTTTTCTTTCATTTTCCTCCTCCCTTTCGACCTCCCACGCCACGCCACAACACAACACCATTTTGTATGCTACGACTTCGTGAAGAGTTTTGCACCTTTCAATGTTTATTAGAAATGCAATAGAGAAAAATGAACTATATAGGGCAATTTAACGGAGATCTCTATTGCTTTTCTTTCTTTTTACTTCTTCTTTTTCTTCTTTCTTTCTTTTTTTTTTTGTTGGCATAATACGTTATCTTAATCACGATCTCCGTTAATTATGTAATTAATTAATTGATTGATGAATCAATCAATCAATCAATCAATCAATCAATCAATCAATCAATCAATCAATCAATCAATCAATCAATCAAACAATCAATTAATTAAATTAAATTAAATTAAATTAAATTAAATTAAATTAAAATAAATTAAATTAAATTAAATTAAATTAAATTAAGAAGTCTCGTCAATGCCGTTAATAAATTAATCCTATTAATAATATGCTCAATCAATCAATTTGTTTATAATTGAGTCAATGTTCCCGATATAGTTCGAATTGCGACAACAAGTATTCGCGTTAGCGAGCGATTAATTAGCGTATTAATTGTCGTCGTCTTCGTCTTCTTCGTCTTCTCATTGTTCTTTACAACCTCGAACTTTATATATAAATCGATCGATGAATAATATAAGACCGTTGATAATTCGATGAATGATATTAACGAGATGTTATTAAGAGATTTTAGAACGTGAAATTAATAATTATCGATATATCCGAAAATCCGTTGTCAAATATATCGACAATCGCGTCGATCGAAATTGAATTTTTCTTCGATAAATAATTCAAACGGATCTCAAATAAATCGCAACGCTACGTCGTAACCAAACGTTACGATTTTCGCGAGGACAACCGATTGGGAGGAAACAAATGAATCTAGTACGTTGAGAATCACTGTAAACCGGCACGTCGAGCCAATCACTGCCCTCGTCACTTTCCCTATTGTAATAGGAATGAGAAATTCTCCTTTCGTTATCCTTATCAAACGAATATCGTTCTGGTAGATATGCAATTTGACAAATTGGCGCGACAGTGATCAGTGCGTCATTCGCATCCACGTCGATCAGGTTACCATCCTTTATCAGTGCTCCTGTAGGTTTACAAAAATTGTCGATCGATTCCTTTCTTCGCTTTTAATCGACACTTGTAAGATCGATCGATCGATCAAAAAAAAAAAAAATAATAAAAGAACAAGCAAAACGTATCACAGAGAAACGATCGAGATAAAATAACCAAGAAGATATATGCTGGGGATTATTTTGGGCTCCCCTAAAAATATTATAAATCCGGATCCTTGTTGACAACGTATTGCTTCGATGTTCTTTTCTTGTTATCTTTTTTTGCTTTGATATACCTGATATAAGAAGTCCCTCGACAATAACCGAGACCTTCCATTGTTGTTCGGATTTACGATCGTCGATCCAATTAGCCCGAAGCCGAAGATTTTCGAGTGGATGATTGATCTCACGAGCGGTATATTGTTTCAAGGCCGCCAAAAATACACCTGGCCGTCTACCGAGGCCCGATAGATCGACGTGAAACGGGAAACTGTTAGCTACGTCGTAGGTCGATTTCAATATGCGATATCTCGTTAATAATACATTAACGAACGCGACGGCATCCTTCGGTCCAGTTTCCCAATCGTTCAACCAATGTTCAGGAGTCTGTAACAAAAAATAGAACGTTACGATCAATGATCGATTTTCATTTGTTAAGATCGATGAAACAACTTGGAGATGTAAAAAAGAGATCTATCGTGAACGTAAACTAACCTTAGCATTGTCGATCACAATGGAATCCAAATCGAGTTTCACGCGATTTAACAAATCACGAGTGAATTCGATTTCGTCGTAGATGAAACGCATCACAGGTGTCGCGTCCTTCCTCTTTTCGTTGGACATCGTATTAAACGATGCTTCGAATTTCAACAAACTTCTGTCCAACGTTCCCTTCAGATTCTGCTCGATCCTATTCTTCTTCGATCTCGTCCCACCTTGGCCATCTTTACTCGATACCTTTATCGTCATATCTGAGAACAAACGAATTTCTTCTTTCACTTCGGAGACTTCGTAAGGGTTTTTTGTTCTTGTATTTTCTATTTTTTCTTTTTTCTTTTTTTTGATTCTTTTCTCGGTTGAAGCTTTCGAGAAGCGAGACAACGTTTAATTTACCTTTGCGATGTGCCAAGGCCATCTCCGCCGCGATCCTTTCCCAAGCTCTCTGAGAGTTCGCAGGTAAACCAAAATATTCCCTCGGCGAATCCTCGTCACTCAAACGTTCCACGATCTTCAACGGATCATTATCCGATATATCGAGTACATTTATCGCGCCACCCAACGTACGACGACCCTCGATAACGTCCTTCGACCATACGTCTCGTATGATCGCCCTTAGGGCACGCATATCGTAATCGTCCTGCAATCGTCCACCGTAAACCGCGACGTCCAACAATCCTCGAGCAGTTTCCCAATTGTCTGCATGATCGATTTTATTAATCGAATTGTCGATTATTAACGCGTAAGCAGCACCCAAATCGGATTCGTTCCAATCGTAAGATTTTATCCAAGCTTGAGGAACGTATTTGCGCCGTTCTTGTATGGTCGAGTGTAGCCAAGACGACAGAAACTTATCGGGTATATCGTCGTTGGTATCGTTAACGTCCAGTTGTTGTATTTGTTGAAATGATCTTCTTAAATTTCTCTTAACCCCTTCTGGGGCTTCGTAAGCTAACTTGAAACATAATCCGGCTAAGCCAGGATAAAATCCAATACACTCTTCCGTGGTCAACCAAATTCTCGTGCTTGCTTGTTTATCGGTTGTACACATTGGCGATCTCAATAGGCTCTCTAATCGAGGAAGCCAAGTCAAGGCCAATTGTAAATTGCTCAATAGCACCCAACTACCGTTTCTAAAATTGATCAATATGTACAAACCGATTAATGATACGCGAGATTATACAAGCGCGCTTATCGATTATACATCATGTACAATTACTTTCTCAACATTCGTTTTAATTTTAATATAATTTTCATATAATTTTAATATAATATAATTTAAAATAACATCATGCATAATTAATTCAACACTTTTCATTTATTAATTGATTCGTACAAACTTGAAATCTAACTGTGCACACCTTCGAATAATTTCAACAAAATATTTGTACTTTGGGAGAGGGTGGGCGGGAGGGTGGGGGTACGTGTTTCACACGACAAAAAATAGAAAAGAACCGAACGAAACTCGCAATTCAATAGTTTTTTTCTAATCGAACTCAGGAGTCGATACAAGTGAGGTTCTCTTACATCCGACACGCACAATTTGGGTCAACGAACGAAATACTTACTTGCAGGCAGTTTCTAATGCTAATTCCGCTTGAATGACTTGTCCTTGTCCCAATGAGACTTCGGTGAAGACGACGGACGACGTTCCACGATTCACGGCCAATGATTTTAATTCCGGTCCAGGATCAGTTCCTGGCGATAATAACAAAAGTATCGGCATAATCGTACTCTCGTATACCTTTGTAAATTATTCATATTATTATTCTTCTTATTATTCTTATTCTTATTCTTATTCTTATTATTATTATTATATTCATTGACATTATTCCTAACAATTCGAGCCGGTCGATCATCGCAATAAAAAAAAAAAAAAAAAAAAGAAAAGAATATTTCACATTAATTCAAACGCGCAATGATAAACAAACGTTAACGGGCAACCCATTAATAATATTATACGTTTCACGTGTAATACGTTTTTATTATATAAACCCACCCAATTGGGAGATGGCAAATTTCGTGAGCGCCGTGTGCAGACAATCCGGACATAGGGCTTTGATAATAAGTATGCGCTGAATTGGTGTCAAACTGTTGTCGTTGTTGACATTTCCAATATCCTCGAGCCAAACATGTTTCATTTTACCAGCGACCTGTATATATATATATATATATATATATATATATATATATATATATATATATGTATATATATATATATTTATGTATATATAAATTTGTATAAGTGTATAGATGTGTATACGTAGATGCAATAGAATGGAACACAGGCGAAATTTTGAATACTGTTGCTTATTCACGTAGTATTGATTTGTGATTTGATCTATACGTATACACACACACACACACACACACACAAACTGATATATAGATCGATAAATCGGATCGTTCGTGTTAATGTATTACCTGAGGCATTGAATTGGCCAATACTTTCACGGTTGGCCGACGTTCATCGGGCACCGAATCGGGCACCTCAAAATCTATATTATCCTTGTTTTTTGTTAGACCACTATCTAACAACCAATTTCTCTCGATCTCCGATACTGGATTTAAATGTAGTGCCAAGTAAAGTGCAAGAGGCAATCGATGTTTTCTATATGCCTCCTTTGTACAGTGATGCACCGTTAATGCGATTAATCTGAACCAAAGATAAAGATATATCGTTTTTATTTCTTTTCTTTTCTTTTTTTTTTTTTTATTCTATATCGCGTAGTAAAAACCGAAAGAAAAAAAAGAAAGATAATATAACGGATAATATATCGAACGGATTTGATTGAATATAAAGGGTGAGCGTAAAGTTCTTAAAGAATGATTATTATACATTTAGTAAATTAAATCCTCAATTATTTTATATTAAAAATTGTGAAAAAAAAGAAAATCTTTTCTAAAGCCACTCTCGAAGATTTTATATATATATATATATATATATATATATATATATATATATATATATAAGATTTTTCTATTTTATTTGTCTCTTTGAAAATTTGTAAAAACACGAATGTAGGGACCACTAAGAGAATCGACCATCCCTCATTTCGTCGCGCGTACGTTTCTATTTTGATATTTTTATTAAGACAATAAAATCGATCGGATATCGACCTTTTTTCGACCAGCCCGTCCTGTTCTTTGATCTCTTCGGTAACGGCTATCGATCTGGTGCTCTCCGCTTCGAGATATATGTCCCTGAAAGCTTCCTTTGAGAAAACGTATAAAGGATTCAATGAAGACAATTCCTTCACGGCCTTGTAAATGTTAGCCGCGAATTTAGCGAGTCCCTACGTCGTCGTTCTTGGAATCAGGATCAACGTTCGACTGCGAACGTATCCTCGTTTCCCAAGAGTCAAGCTAATCGTGCAGTCTCGGTAATTTCCTTCTTGCCACCGCCCATTCCTCTTCCTTTTGATTATCGAGTTCCTCGAGGAATTCAGCATGAAAACGGCAATTCGATTCCTCAGCGTCCAACTGTCCTTCGAACTTCCTTAATTTCATCGTATCATTCTCAACGATATCGTTCAAATCAATTCCTATCCTTTGGCAATCGATCCCAAGGCTATTCCTTTGTTCCGTCAACGCTATCCAACGATCTCTCATTGACGTTATCCAATCGATAACGACAACGTCGGGCTTTTCCAACCATTTCGCCTCCCATTTTTCGATCTCATCGCGTAACGCTATACCACGATGACGGAGATTAACCTTAGTATCCTCCAATTGGCGCGTTACAGTTGCCTTGTGCTTGTCCAAACGATCGGCCAAATCTTCCCAAGTCAAGTATGCCGCGTTAACTCCTACGGCATTAGAAGAAAAACAAACAAATTAGGCAGAAGAAGGGGTTGCAGAGAAAATGATCGATTTATTTATTTATTGATCGATTGATCCGTAAGGACGATTAAACGACCTACCAATTTTTCGCTCGTCCAAGCAGCCAACACTTTAGCAAGACCAACAACAGCTTCCATCTCGTCACCGATCCCGGTATACTGTCGTTGAATCCGTTCATGAGCTTCATAAGAGCATAAGAGAAAAATCGGCTAGTTTAAAAGAGATTTTAATGGAAAGCTCATCCCTCTCTCTCTCTCTCTCTTTTTGCTTTCATGTAATTCTTGTAATCCCAATACAGACATACGTAATTAAATCACAATGATGATTAAAGATTAATGTGTCGTTTTCTAGTTTTTGTTCTAATAAAATGGAGAAAATGAAAGAGAGAAAGAGAGAGAGAGAGAGAGAGAGAGAGAGAGAGAGAGAGAAAGATATTTAAATTAATTTCACAAAAGCATTAACCCGCCCTATATAAATTATTACATTAAACGCATATAACGCTACGATATTTTATTGTATATATATATATATATATATATATATATATATATATATATATACTTACATATGCTTACATATATTTTTACCATAAAAATCCCATTTATCCCGCGATTGAACGGACCGATCACATAACCATAGCTCTCAACCAATAACAGTACTCTCATTGCTTCTTGAGGGTCGTTCGTATCGTCGGGAGTGAGTTTCGTGAAACAACGACGTTTAGATAATTAATACCTAAAAATATAAACGTGTTAGAGACAAAGAGAGAGAAAGAAAGAGAGAAAAAGAGAGCTATTAGCTCTAAAAACTTTTCGTTTCCTTTTCCCTTTCTTTTTTCTCTCCTCTCTCTCTCTCTCTCTCTTTCTCTCTCTCTTTTTATTTTCACGTATAACGACCCGGCATTATGGTAATGCGGTGGCTCGACTTTAATTATTTATTTCATAAATATCATAGAAATCAGAGAAAAAGAGAGAGAGAGAGAGAGAGATAGAGCGAGAGACAGCTAGATAGAAAGAGAAAGAGAAAGAGAGAGAGAGAGAGAGAGAGAGAGAGAGAGAGAGAGAGAGATGCTCGTTTCCTCCCTAGAGCAAGGGATTGTTTCAAAATTGCACATAGATTATTAAAGCTTCTCTCGAAGCGTGCGTTACAAGGACAGACGATCAGCCCCAATTCTGTTCTGTATTTTCTATGTCTCTATACATATCTCTCTCTATTTTTTTACAGGCGCGTATATACACATCCTCTCCCACATGCACACACATACACAGAAAGAGGGAGATAGAAAGAGACTCATTGACAGAAACAGAGAGGAACATACAAATACGTGCACACATACATGCATGGATATATATATATATATACACATATATATATCCATATATATATATATATATATATATATATATATATATATATATATATATACGTACACATAAATATATTACGTACGTTGTTGTTATTGGAAGAAACCTTGGTGAGACCCTGAGTATTTTTGTACTTTGAGTTGAATTTACAAAACCTCGGTCAGAGGTCACTACGATAAGAGTCATCTAAGATGGCTCCCGGCTTGAAAGCATAAGAATGATAACAATGGTTACAAGGCTGACGACGATGACGATGAGGAATTTGCAAATGCGAAACGTGAGAGATAGAGATAGAGATAGTGAGAGTGGGAGAGGTAGGACTAGGACGGGCAAGAAGAGGATATAAACAATCGATTCGTACTTAACAGAGAAAGGACGCGTAAAAGGTTTAGATATTTGTCGTTCGGGACGGTAACCGTTCTAACGGGTAAGCTTCGAATATTTAATAAAAGTATTTCCGACATCGCCCGTGTCGGATGACGATTATTATGCGACAATCCTAATTTTTGTTCGTTCGTTTGTTCCGTGTGCTCGTGTTGTATTTCGTGCTGTATATAATGTCACATTATTAGAAATGCGGAAGAAATAAAATGGATCGCGTCGATGTATAGTTAGAATATCGTTAGAAAATCACGATGTCGACGTATCGTGATTCGAGGATAATTGTAAAAAAAAATAGAAAAAGAAAAAAAAAGAAAAATAGTTTTTCGGTATTTATGTAATTCGGTTCAAACGATTATCGCTCGTCCCGTTTATCAAGAGAGACAATTTTTTGACGGTGCAATAAGTGCAACGAGAATTATTTCACAAGAGAATCTTTTTTTACGCCGTACGTTCTATCTTTTTATTTATCTTATCTATCTATTTATCTGTATAACTGTCTGTCTGTCTGTCTGTCTATCTATATTTCGTTTCTATTTAATGATTAATTTATTTTACTTTCTATGATTGGAATTTTTGCAGTTTACTTTTTGGCTGAAGAGGAAGGAGCGTTACATACCTAATTGGAAGAAGATTTCCAGTTTCGAAGAAGATTTAAAAAGGATTGAGATATCGTCAAATCGGATCGGATCGATAACATTGGATTTCATAGGATTGTTCCATCATTCTTCAGTCAACGAAGATACCGGAACTTGTGTTCTTCAGAATTTTTTCAGTGGACGCTTACTCGAATAACGCGATCTAGACATTGTACTTAATATTAGAAAAGATAACACATTATAGACAGTTGATATCTAACTACGTAGTGTTATGAATTATTTTCTTACTTGGATAAATATATATATATATAATCGTAGTTGTTGGCGGGACGTTATATTTGGTGTTAATAAAGTGAATTATATATTAGACAAGAAGAGACATTTCGATATATAAATTTTAACGTAGTGACTTTATAATCAATAATAACAATGGAGAAATCGTTGCAACAGGTCCGCCCATGCCATGAATGGCAAGTAAGTGTATGTTCTCTTCTGTCATCATTTCTACCTAAAAAGAAATAAAATGGATTATTACAGTAATAATGATAATAATAATAATAATCATAATAGTAATAAATAAAAAGAAATAGAGAGTAATTCGTCCGAGATATATACATACATAACGTCGATGTACGGTGACCAATGAAGAATCGTATTCGACTTTTCTTTTCTTTTCTCTTTTACTCATTTTTTTTTGTTTTATTTTATTTTTTTTTTCATTTTTTCTCCCAAGCTACTCGCGAACATTTTTTAAGTCGTGTTGATTAAAAGAAAAAAACAATAACAAATAAAAATGTAATTCGGCTGAGACAATGTAACGTCGGTGGTGCGACGATCGATGAAAAATTGTATTCGACTTTTCTTTTTTTTTTTTTAATTTTCTCTCACAAGCTATTCTCGAACATTTTTTTGAAGTCGCACGTATGGATGCAATCGGTCGTCGTTTTTTTTTCTCGTGCGAAATAATTTGAATAAAAATAAGTCGATGTGTCCAGTACGTTCGAGTGGTATATTAAACGTAGTATCACTTTCGTAATCATTGGCTAGAACGTTACACATCCCCCGTTTTCGAGTACTTTATGAAACTAATTTCAAGTCACTTAGTAATAGTAATAGTAGTAATAGTAGAGTGTTTCGCTTTTAAACGGGACTCCTTCTTTCAAAGGGGAAATCGATTTTAAACGGGTTTATCCCGAACGAAATGTTGAGGAAAATTGTTAGAGAGTCATTTTATTCCGTCGATGGAAAGTTGTAATTTTTTCTTTTCCTCTTATTGTAATTTTCTTTTTTCTATTTCTCTCGTAACAAAAATTATTTCGTGTGAATACGATCGAGTAACGTCGTCATCGACGTTTGTGCTTTGGTATAATCACAGATAAGAAGATCCGATGAAAAAATAGTACTAATCGTTTATTTTTACTTTTTTTTTATTCTGTTAACTTCATACACATTTATACCAATGTTCACAATTATTAATAATGAAATAATTTGATTGAATTATTCGAAAGTTACTATAAAAGACGAATCCATAATATTTCCTTTTGGAAAGAATGACAATTATTATACTATATGGACACATCATAAAGATACACATACATATGGTGCCCAAAAAGTATGGGACCAAATTTATGCTACGTATTATCGAAATCAAATGGATGGTATAATTTCTTACAAATTTATGCCTGAAAAATTGCTTTATCGAAGAGAAATATATATATATATATATATATATCTATATATTAATATGCTTTAAAATTTGCACTCCTTTGATATAATTAATACCATATATTAAATTTGGTCCTGATACTTTGTGAACTCCCATGATATAGATATTAAGATAGATATGGATATAGATATACATATATTTATAATATTTTGTGCAGAATAACACAATGGCGAATAGTCAAGCGCCATTAAAGAACAAAGTGGAAAATCTACCGGACCGTGGAACATGGACGGGTAAATTTAATTTCCTACTCTCACTATTAGGATATAGTGTTGGTCTGGGAAATGTGTGGCGTTTCCCATACCTTTGTTATTCTAATGGTGGAGGAGCTTTTCTAATACCCTTCACAGCGATGCTAATCATCGCTGGACTACCACTGATGTTTATGGAACTTTCTTTAGATAAGATAGTAGATGGGAATAGTATTATCTATGGATTATTGTTATTATTCTAATAATTTTTTTCGATTATTTGAATACAGGACAGTACGCTAGCCTTGGACCCGTAGCTGCGTATAAATCATTTTGTCCACTATTACACGGCCTAGGCTACGGAATGGTCCTCGTTAGAACTGTCGTGATGCTTTATTATAAATTAATCATCGCGTGGACATTGTATTACATATTTGCTTCTGTGGTTGGTTAGTATGTGATAATTACGAATAAAGAAAAAAAAAGATAAAAAAAAAATGCATCCCTCTACTTCCACCTTAAGTTATATGGCCCTATTCTATTTTGTCGTTATTTACATCGCACTTAATAATAATAATTATTTACAATTCTTATTCTATAAATAACCTTACAATTAAACGCCATCTTAAATCTAAACGCGATGTTTCTTATACTAAATGCTATCGATCTTAATTCTAAACCCTATTGATTTTACATTTAAACGCTAATGATATTAAATTTAAAGATGATTAATCTTAAAACATTTTACGTATAGGTATCGGCGACTTACCATGTTATAATACCATAGTTATATTCATTCGAATAGAATACAAAAATCGCAATGATAACGAATTTAACAGGTGGTATCACGTCTTCCCATTGCCCCGCTTTGGTCACTACTATTTCTCGTTATGTTACTAACACTCGGACTGGACTCCCAATTCGCTCTTATGGAAACCGTAACGACGGCTATATTAGATGGCATACCGTCGTTGCGAAATCATAAATTTTGGGTAGTCCTTACTACCGCTATTATTGGTTACGCTGGTGGAATTATATTTACAACGAATGTGAGTACGGATTTAATTAATTAAAATCGATAATTACGATCCACCTGGCTATTTGATTTATTTTCCTACCACGATAATCATCAGGCTTTAAATATATATATATATATATATATATATATATATATATATATATATATATATATATCTTTTTAGGCTGGCATGTATTGGTTACAATTAATGGATAAATACGCGGCGAATTGGTCTGTTTTATTAATCGCCATAAGCGAATGTATCTTAGTGGCATGGATTTATGGCGCGAATCGTTTTCTTGGTGACATTCAACGTATGATTGGGCCACGCAGTCGATTATGGCGATTTTTCTGGACTTGGATGTGGAAAGTTGTCACGCCGGCCACCCTTTTATTTATTTTATTTTTTAATTGGATCGAATATGAACCATTAAAATATGGAAATTATGTTTATCCAAAATGGGCGGACACCGTGGGATGGATAATAGGAATGATTCCCGTTATAGTGATCGTCGCATCGGCCGTTGTAAGTTTCTTTTCTTCCTTACCCGTTTTTCTTCTTTTCTTTTTCCTTTTTTTTTTGTATTTGAAGAAGAAGAAAAGAAGAAAAAGGAGAAGCGTGAGAAGTTCGAAATCGTGAGTGACGTGGTTTTTTTTTTTTTCTTTCAATCTTTTGCAGAACCAATTGAGGAGTCCTCGTCGACGGTCAAGCGGCGACGATGACGCGAACGAGAATGAGGATGACAAGCTCGATGCAAGGAATATCAATAAAAGAGTCGGACAAATGAACAAGTACAAGAACAAGAGGAAGAAAAAGGGAACGAGCAGGAATGTTTGGCGTCATGCAAAGATGTTACTACAACCTACGTCTAATTGGGGTCCTGCTAAACGCACCATCGCATTGAACCCGTCAAGGACACTTACTGAGACACCGTCTCCTGGTAATCAAATAATTCTATTCTATTTTTATAATCTATCTCGGTAATAAAATATACCTTGCCGTGCTGTTATATAAATCTATTATTGAATAATTCAAGAATTTCTATTTTTTGTTTACAATCTATAAATTGCGAATATTTTCTCATTCTGTTCTTTTTTTTTTGAGAGAGAGAGAGGTCTTTGATCACGGCAGGTTGATCATTTTTTAAAATTATAAACCGGTTAAATGACGATACGTGTTATTGTAAGTCTGTGTTATTGTAAGTCTATGTTCGATTATCGATTTCGATCAATTTATTCAGGGCCACCAGGTGGTTTCGAGTCGGTACGAGATACGATAATATTGGTGAACTCAAGTACCACTCAAAAACATTCCGGGCCTGCGATCCTCAAGAATTCGAGCATAACCGACCTAATAGCGACGCAACAGGTCTGACACGACGTTAATTTTATCCTTGAGGACGAATCGAAACACGACTTTATCGTCATTAACGCTAATAGCCAATTGTAATATAAAACTATTGTAAATTTACGCGCTTATACGGGGTAGTTAAAGGGAAAGGGGTAGTTAAATGGAAGGAAAGGAAAATAAAGGAAGATAGAAAAAAATAAATAAATAAATAGAGATAAAAAAAAATAAATAGATTAGGTAGGATAAAAAAAAATAGATAGATAAATAAAGATAAATATAAATAAATATGTAAATAAATAAAGATAAAAATTAATAGAGATAAATAAATATATATGTAAATAAATAAATAAAAGGGGAAAAAAATCGAACGAACGAAAGAAAGGAAAGGGAAAGGGGCAAGGGGGAAAAATAACAAACGATGAAGAAAATAGGAAACAACAAAAAAAATAAAAAAACCGTGATAAAAACAAAAAACCACAAAAAAATTAAAAACCATGAGAAAAAATAAAAAAAAATAAAAATCCATGAAAAAATGGAAAACCATAAAAAGAAATAAATAACCATAAAAAAATAGAAAATCGTAAAAAAAATTAAAAACCGTGAAAAAATAGAAACCCATAAAAAAAATAAATAACCTGAAAAAAATAGAAAAACATAAAAAAAATAAAAAGGACACGAAAAAAGTAGAAAACCGTAAAAAAAATAAAAAACCATGAAAAAAATATAAGACTATAAAAAATTAAAAAACTAACAACAAATAAAACCTTATGTAAAGCTACCTATAACTATGTATTTATAGATGTATATATTTATAAGTATATGTGCGTGTAGAAATATATACATGTGTATATAACGATTAATGAATGTATATTCAATATATGGGATATTATCGAACGCTATTTAATTTAATTATCCGTCATATAATCTTGTCAAAGTAATAATAATAACTTATTTATTCGTCGTCGAGGATGAATCCTTTTATCGTTATTTATATCTTTCTTTCGACATAAGGATTCATCCTCGGACTTTGGTATATAATGTATAATATTTATAATTAGATAAAATATATTTTTTTATTAAATAATAGTTCTTTTACTAATGAAAAAAAGCGTCGTGTTTTTGCGTTCGATATTTAAATAGTGTAAGATAAAGAAGTGTGGGCGTGTATTGGCAGCGTGGCGCGGCGGGCGGGCGGGGAGGGGGTAGTGTCAGTGAAAAAAATGAAAGATGAATGAATATAAATATATATATATATGTATATATGTATGTATATATGTATATTGTGTATATATATATGTATTATGTGTATATATGTACATATATGTATAAATATATATATATATATATGGATAGATATGTATATATATGTATATGAATAGATAAATGTATATACATGTATAATAGGAAATTAATATAGTTTCAATAAACAAAAATATAATTTTTGGCTTCGTGTTTGTGTGTCTGTCTCCGTGTGTGCCTGTGTGTGTGTGTGTGCGTGTGTGTGTCTGTGTCTGTGTGAGCGTTTGCGTGTGTGGGTGTTTGCTGTATGGTTGCGTATCTGTGTGTGTGTGTTTTTGTGTGCGTGTGCGTGTGCGTGTGCGTGTGCGTGTGCGTGTGCGTGTGCGTATGAAGCACAATATACTATTTGTAAAAAAATACATATTATATTTTCCATCAAAAATAGTTTCTCTGATAAATAACTTATCCACTAACTATTGACTAGTGTACACATACTATTGGCTAGTATGCGACATGATCTTAATATTAAATTTGTACTGAAGGTGCCCATGAATATGTTTCTTTTTTTTCTCGACCCCCCTCCGCGACCGCTATCAATCTCTTTCGCTCTCACTCCCGAAGTTAAAATAAACATAAGATAACGAAAAAGGGTTGTTTCATATAAAGCTGAAAATCTCCTCTTTTTCTTTCATTATTTTCGGTGTTTAATGTAAATAATATTTGGTTACTTGGTTTGTTAATATAATTAAATGTATTGTGTGTTTGTGCGTGTACTTGTGCTGTTGTGTGCGTAAAAAATATTAGTGAAAGTAATGAAAGATCGATCTAGAGAAAAGTAAAATGAGGAATAGAAAGTGATGGAAAGAAGGATCGGAAGATCGGCTTGTTACTAGCAGTAAAATATTTTTCCGTTATCGTCAATTATTTTTTGTCTAATTTTTTTGTTCAACATGTACCCATATATATATATATATATATATATATATATATATATATATATATATATTTACCCTCATATGTATACATGTATATATACACATTCATATCTACGTATGATGTGTTTTACTATAGTAATGGAGACTATGTAAGAGTGAGAGAGAGGGATGAATGTAAAACAAAATTTGTGTATGTTTGTTTATAAATACATATATGCATATTTATATATATATATATATGTATATATATATACATTAACCCATATATATATATATATATAAATATTTTTATCAAAATATATATATATATATATATATATTTCCCCGCATATGTATACATGTAAATATACACATTCATATCTACGTATGATGTGTTCTATTATGGTAGGGTGACTATGTAAGATTGAGGGAGAGAGGGAGAGAAAGCGATGAGAGTGAAAGAAAATTTTTATATGTTTGTGTATATATACATATATATATATTTACCCATATATATATATATATATGGGTATATATGGGTATGTATATATACACATCCATATGTGCCTATAATTTTACTCTATTACAGTAGTAGAGACAGTGAAAGAGGGAGATAGAGAGAGATATCAGATTATAAAATTTTTACCAATCCACTGTACTATTAACCCCATTTATATATACACCATTTATATTCATTACTTGTCAGAGAAACTAAATGCCGAATGGTATCGCAACGCAAAAACACGAAATGATTGTTTATATACCAAAGCGACAAATGTAGGAATAAATAATATCATTTATATAGTGATAATTATTCTTTGACATTAATTTTATCCTTATATTGTTCACTTTTATTTTTTATTTATTTATATATAAATTTAACTATGTTTATTATATAAGTAAACATATGTATATATTTATATGCATGCACATATACATTCATAAATATATATATTTATATGTATTTATGTATATAATAATATATCTTTAGGCATTACATGTTTCATTATGTATTGTAACTGTAATATTATGTATTGTAAATAATTATTAATAAGCGATTCGAAATACTCGTATATTTTCTTATATCTTATCAATGGTTAAACGACGAGCAAACTAACTGTCACATTTGGCATATGTTATCTTTGCCAACGTTTATATGTATATATATATATATATATATATATATATATATATATATATATTTCCGTGTTTTTTTAATCTACACATATAAAAAAATATCTACGCTCGTCAGTTATATTAATATCTATATATAACACATACACATATATATTCCTATAGATATATATATATATATTCCATGATAATAAAATCAATTGTAGTATCCTTTCCATTTTTTATAAATAATAATAAGAATGAAAAAAAAAATTGAAAAACGCAAGAAGGAAAGAAAAAGGAATTGATTATTTTATTCGCTGAGAAGGATCTCGAAGGAGGGGGATTAAAACCGATAAAGGGATATCCCGTTAGTGGCGGTACTAAGCGAAAAAGGTTTATATATATATATATATTATATTATATTAGGAGCCTTATAAGAGAGATAGACGATATATTAAGAATATTTACATTTGTGACGGTTGTTTTCTTTTGAACATTAATTTACCTCTCGATATGGCTCCTAATATCGGTTTGATCATTATAAATGTTGTACCGACGACGAACGACGCGAATATTAAATTTCTACCTAAAACGCTACCACGCCACCAATGGGTGTATGTACCGTTAATTAATGTCGCGATTAATATTATTGTAACTATAGTACCACTAACCGCGTGTATAATCTTTATTATTATCGGACTAACTCGTTGGTATAGCTATTTCGTATTATTGGCTAATATACCCCCTAACATCATAACTGCGCAAAGTATTACACTCGATAAACCAATTTTTCCGTGTATCAATTTAAAGTGCGGCCGGTTTCCTTTAATTACTATTACCATGATAACTCCCGACACATTAAACTAAATCCAAGAAATTGAAATAACCAATGTATAGAAACGCGTTTCTTCCTTGTGATCCTTGAAGATACATATGCCTCACCCGAGAGGCAAAAAGTTGCTTCCAACGTCAGCAAGCCGATCTGTATTTAAAATTCGATTAATAAGTAAATTTCATATTGTTATTCCTTTCGATTGTTATTAGTTTTATATCTTATTTTTTTTTCTCTCTATCTTTAAGAGAACGAGTACAAAAGTCTCATAAGGATTAATAATAAACGTCACGATATTCTTGTTATTATTATTATTGGTATTATTATTAGTATTATTAGTTTTGGTTTTTATTTATTTATTTATTTATTTATTTATTTAAGATAAAGCGAAAGAAAAACCCTTCGGATAGAATAATAAATATAATAGTTTATTTGAATATTATTATTATTATTATTGTTATTTTTGTTGTTGTTATTATTATTATTATTATTATTATTATTATTATTATTATTGTTATTGTTATTATCATTGTTATTGTTATTGTTATTGTTATTGTTATTGTTATTGTTATTGTTATTGTTATTGTTATTGTTATTGTTATTGTTATTGTTATTGTTATTGTTATTGTTATTGTTATTGTTATTGTTATTGTTATTGTTATTGTTATTGTTATTGTTATTGTTATTGTTATTGTTATTGTTAATGTTAATGTTAATGTTATTGTTATTGTTATTGTTATTGTTATTGTTATTGTTATTGTTATTGTTATTGTTATTGTTATTGTTATTGTTATTGTGATTGTTATTGTTATTGTTATTGTTATTGTTATTGTTATTGTTATTGTTATTGTTATTGTTATTGTTATTGTTATTGTTATTATTATTATTATAGTTATTTTTTTCTGATTAAGAGAAAAAAATCTCTCATGTATTAATGATAAATACTTGTCCATTCGTCCGACTCTTTTATTGATTCGATCAATTCCATTATTTTCTTGATTAAAAGTTTGTAAGGTGGTTCCCGACGACTTCCTCGAAAGACCGGAACGGATAAAAATCTAAAAGCGCGATAACTGGAATAGAATATGATGGATACTGGAGGGTTTCCCCGTAACAACTCCTGAAGTCTTCGCAGCGTCCGTTGTGTAACGTAGTGTCGCTATGATGGAAGATGACGCTTTATTGATCGGCCAAAATCGGGCGTTCTTCTCGAATAGGCTGTTCTGGTTTGTTGCTCACACTGCTCGTTCCACCACGGCGGCGCAGCTCAAAATGCTCTTGCGACCCCAGCTACCGCATAGCAACACCCTCGTCGGATGTAAGCCACCCTTTACGGGTTCTGCTTCTTCAGCTTCTATTTTCCGTGTCCTTTTTGGATGTAGGTTTCTCTGGAGAATACAATTTTCATTCGATAATTCTCTTACTATTCGTAGTAACAAAGGCTCTTGTTTGTTGAGAAGGAACCACATCAATACGGGTTAGCTTATTCTTTGTAGTCAGAAGATGCCACACCCAAATGAATATGTCTGCCCCATAGCAACGAATCCAATCTCTTTTAAATGATGAAATGCCGTTGAATTATCGATGTTCAGCCTCTAAGCAATATTTTCAGTTTTAAATCTTGAGTTTCTTTCCATCGAGGCAAGCACAATGTCTTCATCGATGCCACAATGCCGTCTAGGGCGGGGTCGATTCTTCCACACTGAATTCATTTTGAAAATTCTTGAAACACTTTTTGACTTTCCGACGAGAAAAATTTCAGTCAAAATAAACGGTTTGAATATATTTTATCCCAACACTCTCGACTATCTGCCTATCCCGCAAATCCACCCTTTCGATCTGAATTCTTAATGACTACTCTTATACACGAATGGACTTATTCGAACAATATCTGACGTTAAATTGAAATAAACTAACGTTATCTATTCGATGTAATAAATAATTATCACACAAATAACTCCGTTATATAATAACTAAATGGTTTCTATGAAAATCCGCGGACGATTCTATGCAATCATCCGATATTGATTAACGACGAACTGTTAAAGGTGGAGACAAGTTCTAGAATGAGAGATCTGGTCTACGCATACGGATACGTGGACCTACGTACATACTTTTCGCCAATATCGATCGTAGCAGGTGCCGCCAAATTCAACCACTTGATCCTGACGGATTCCGGTGCATTTAACGCAATCTCGGCTTGCTTGTAAACTCCGCCGATCAAGTATGCACTCTTATGAACTAGGTTGCTAAATTTTGCGTTCTCGACGTTATCGACCACACGAAAGTTCATTGGAATTGACAGGGAACGTCGTATCCCGGAATATATTTTCGCACGAATTTCCTCGAGAGTTTGCAACATTCCATCTCGAAATATCAATTCGACCTTTAACTCTTGTAATTTTCTTAACAACAACGGGAGGGCGCCTCTGTATGAAGGGAGACATTGCATTACTGCGAGCCCGTCGATTTTGATTTCTACAGTGGGCCAAGTAGATTTTTTAAAAATAGAGAAAGATAAAGAAATGAAAATGAAATGCGAGCTAATTTTTTTTCGCATAATTACCCTAAAAATGTGTTCTTTTTCTTTTTTTTCTGTTTCTCATCGATTAGAATCAATTGATAAATAGCCTTTAATATCGGTAGGAAATTTGTTACCAGTAATTTATTTCGTATGACTACATTCGTTGCGTGTTGATTTTGAAAACGAGGCAAAGTAACGCCTCAAAAGTCATGGGTTTTGTATTTTTCATCCGACCATTAATCGCATATTAAATTTACACGGATAGGAGATCACGAAAAAAAACATATATATATATAGATAAAACAAGTCCGTTTACTGCTTATAGATATTTTTACCAATTTTATTGTTTTTCATTTTATCGTATTCTTTCGAAAGAAGTACAAAACGTTGAGATAATAAATAGATAAGTAAATAGATACAGTATATCGAATATTTATGTCATTACAATTATATTTCATTCGATGAGAATCAACGTTTTCAACGAATTGAAATTGCTATTGAGATTGAGACAAAATAACATCGGCGCATTATCAAAAACCACGATTTTTATTCACCTAAAACACGGATTAACCTTGATTTCATATTAAGTTTACACAGAAACGAGATTGCAAAGACATATATATATATATATATATATATATATATATATATATATATATATAGATATATATATATATAAAATAAGTCTATTACCGTTTAACAATATTTTTAAAACCCATTCAAATCCAAAGTATTAAATATCTAGCGACATAAATGTAAAATCGACTTGCCCCACTTTTAATATCAACGGTTCATACACATACATATACATAGATATAATATTTGTAAATATTATCTTCAGATTAACGAAGAAAGTATAATTCTTGTCCTTTGTATGTTATTTCGCGTGATATTTTTTTTACTAAAGAGGAAAAAACAAGAAGTGAACGTGTAATTCTTGTCCTTTAACGTTCTTTCGCATGATATTTTTTTGGACGAAAGAGAGAAAAAAAAATAGAAATTCATTCCTTACGTATAAGCAACGCCCAAAGCTTTGAAAAGTTGCCGATCCTAATGCAATTTCCATGCCGTCGTATTACTGTACTCGGCCTCGACGTCATCGACGATCATTCTCATATTCATCAACGTATCCTTCCAAATATTCTGATTACCAACTAAATTGATAGCCTCGTCTTTGAACAAATTCGTGACAAATTAGCCTAAGTTCGCGTGCTTCGACGCCAGTTTGGCGTTCTGCCTCGCGAACTTCGTTACCTGTTCGAACGATTTGAATTAAACTACATTTTTCTTCAACGATCGTTAAAAAAAAAGAACACTCCCTACGAATCGAATATCTTGTCCATAATCGATTACGTTCTATATAATACTAATCACCAATTCTCTGAGCCTGTTCGTGTAAATAACGACAGCCTAAGAATCGGACCAAACAACACCCGATTGTTCCTTCACGGCTCGTGCCAATTCCAATGACGTAGTTAACATAAGTGGCCTTTGCGAAAGCAACATACGATCGCCAATGGTATTATGAAATGTCGCGACTCGTTGCAATGCTCTCCCATGACCAGCCAACAGACTCGCCCTCTCGATTAAATCCCTTATCTCTCTTGGCAATTCAACGCCCCGTTCCGAAAGTGCTCCGACCTCTCTGATCAACGTTATCAATCTTGGATCGTATGGTACACGCATCAAACTCCTACCGGTCAGCTCGACGACTTACGAGTGCATACCCAAAGTTAATTCCTTCCTAGCTATCGCATCCTTCGTTTCGTTCACCTTAACATATGTTTTTTTCCCTTTGCAATCATTTAACAAATTTTTTTGTAATCCTCAATTTGTACGGAAATAGAACAAAAAAAAATAATAAAAGAGAGAAGAGATAGGATACGCGATATATTTATATGATATTTATATATATATATATATATATATATATATATATATATATATATATACCCAAGATTCTAAGAGATACTGTTTCTTTCTTTCAGCGTTTTTCAACGCTGTTGTAACTTTCGATATGCTCACAGCGAACGCCGGTAGATCAGCTAAAAGTTCATTCGCAAGTTCTATCAAACTTTCCAATCGCATCTCCGACGATCTCGAGGTTTGAATCTCTTGAAATATCAAAGGAGTTTCCAATAGATCATCCGTGTCAGGTTCAGCAAGACAAGTCTCTGTATATATATATATATATTGACCTTGGTTCAGATTTGTCTAAAAAATCGATGATGTACGTGTGTCATAGATAACAATTAAAAAAAGAGAGAGAAAGAGAGAAGTATGTAGATCGACGTCTCACCTCGTTGACAAGATTCTCAACAAGCATAACCGTCTCGTTTCCAATTATTTCTAATAGTGATTTCATACGTTCTTCTTTGTAAACTACACCTCCCAATTTCCATACGTCATCGACAAAACCAGAAATTGATTCGAGCGATTCCTCCAGACCGATGAATCCGTCTCT
>CAJVQJ010000006.1:142500-150000 GCA_911387685.1 Dolichovespula media
TATAAATAGTGTATATATAAGTGGGATTAATAGTACAGTGATTTGGTAAAAATGTTATAATTTGATATCTCTCTCTATCTTCATCTTTCACTATCTCTACTACTGTAATGGAGTAAAATTATAGGCACATATAGATGTGTGTGTGTATATATATATATATATATATATATATATGGATGAATACATATATATATATGGGTTAATATATATATATATATATATATATATATATATATATATATATATATATATATATATATGAGTAAATATATATATATGTATATAGAAATATGTATATATGCACAAACATATACAAATTTTTTTTTACATTCGTCCCTTTTCGTTTTCTCTCTTTTACATAGCCTCAATTACAGTAGTAGAATATATCATAGTGAGATATGAATGTGTATGTATACATGTATACATATGCGGGTAAATATATATATATATATAGATATATATATATATATATATATATATATATATATATATATATATATATATATATATATATATGGATGAATACATATATATATATATGGGTTAATATATATATATAAATATATATATATCAGTAAATATATATATATATATGTATATAGATATATGTATATACGTATATATGTATATATGCACAAACATATACAAATTTTTTTTACATTCATATCTCTCTTTGTTTTTTATTCACTGCCAAATTTTATGTATAAAAATATTTTACTGCTAGTAACAAGGCGATTCTTTCGATCCTTCTTTCCATTACTCTCTACTCCTCATTTCACTTTTCTGTGGATCGATCTTTCATTACTTTCGCTAGTATTTTTTACGCACACAACAGCACAAGTACACGCACAAACACACAATACATTTAATTATATTAACAAACCAAATAACCACATATTATTTACATTAAAAACCAAAAATAATGAAAGAAAAAGAGGAGATTTTCAGCTTTATATGAAACAACCCTTTTTCGTTATCTTATGTTTATTTTAACTTCGGGAGTGAGAGCGAGAGAGAGTGATAGGGGTGCGGGGGGAGGGGTCGAGAAAAAAAAGAAACATATTCATGAGCACCATCAGTACAGATTAATAATAAGATCATGTCGCGTACTAGCCAATAGTATGTGTACTCTAGTCAATAGTTAGTGGATAAGTTATTTATCAGAGAAACTATTTTTGATGAAAAATATAATATGTATTTTTTTACAAATAGTATATTGTGCTTCACACGCACACGCACAAGCACACGCACACGCGCACGCACACGCGCGCGCGCACACTCACACAAAAACACACACTCACATAGGCACACACACAGATACGCACCCATACAGCAAACACCCACACACGCAAACGCTCACATGGTCACAGACACACACACACACACAGAGGCACACACGGAGAGAGACACACAAACACGAAGCACAAAAATTATATTTTTGATTATCAAAACTATATTAATTTCCTATTATTCATATATATACATTTAACTATTCATATACATATACATACATATCTATCCATATATATGTATATACATATATATTTATATATATATATACACACACATATAAAAACATATATATACATATATACATATATGTACATATATATACATAATACATATATATATACACGTAATGTAGTAAATTCTTTTCTTACTTGGACAAATATATATATATAATCGTAGTTGTTGGCAGGATCTTGTATTCAGTGTCAATAAGTGTATTATATATTAGATGAGAAGAGACATTCCGATATATACACATTAACATAGTGACTTTTCAATCGATAATAACAATGAAGATATCGTCACAACAGGTTCGCCCATGCCATGAATAGGAAGTAAGTTTGTGTTCTATTTTGTCATCATTTTCACTTGAAACAAAATAAAATGAATTAGTAAAATAATAATGATAATAATAATAATAATTATAATAATAATAATAGTAATAAAAAGTAAAAGGAGATAGAAAGTAATTCGTCCGAGATATGTACATACATGACGTTGATGTATGCTGACCAATGAACGACGTGTGATGTACGATGTGCGATGTTTAATGAAATATAGTATTCGACTTTTCTTTTTTTTCTTTTATTTTTGGTTTTTTTCTTTATCTTTTTCTTTAATTTTATTATTATTTTTTTCCTTTTCTATTTCTCTCTCTCGTAACCAAAATTATTTCGTGTGAATGCGATTGAGTAACGTCGTCGTTTGTGCTTTGGTGTAATCATAGATCAGAAGATTTTTTTTTTTATTTATTTTTTATTCTATTAATTTCGTATACATTTATGTTAATGATTACAATTATTAATAATGAAATCATTTAACTGAATTATTCTAAAATTACAATAAAAGGAGAATGATATTTACTTATGAAAAGAATTACAATTATTATTCTATTACAATTATTATTCTAGGGACACATTTCAAAGATACACATATATATAGCGTCCAAAAAGTATGGGACCAAATTTATGTTACGTATTATCGAAATTAAATGGATGATAAAATTTTTTACAAATTTATGCCTGAAAAATTGTTTTATCGAAGAGAAAAATATATATACATATTAAATTTTGAATGCATTTAATATCAATGATCGTAAACTTTATAATTCGATATACGGTAAGGAGATACAAGGGTTGAAGTAAAAGACGGAAATGAATATAAAAAATGATTTATTCTATAGTATGGGTTGACGCGGCCGTACAGATATATTTTTCTTTTAGCCCGGCCAGGGGGGGATTAATAAGCCTAAGTTCTTATAACAAATTTTTCTTGCCAGCTTAGTTAATTGTCGGTTAGTTGATTTCTAGCTAATGAATTAAATGTACCGGCTAAAAAAAATAAATAACCTCGAAAAAATAGAAAAACATAAAAAAAAATAAAAAGACACGAAAAAAGTAGAAAACCGTAAAAAAAATAAAAAACCATGAAAAAAATAGAAGAATATATAAAAAAAAAATAAAAAACCAACAACAAATAAAACCTTATGTAAAATTACCTACATCTAAGTCCTATATCTACGTATATATAGATGTATATATTCATAATTATATGTGCGTGTAGAAATATATACATGTGTATATAACGATTAATAAATGTATATTCAAATGTATATTCAATATACAAAATATTATCGAACGTTATTTAATTTAATTATCCGAAATATAATCTTGTCAAAGTTATAATAATAACTTATTTATTCGTCGTCGAGGATGAATCCTTTTATCGCTATTTATATCGTTCTTTCGACATAAGGATTCATCCTCGGACTTTAGTATATAATGTATAATATTTATAATTAGATAAAATATATTTTTTTATTAAATAATAGTTCTTTTACTAATGAAAAAAAGCGTCGTGTTTTTGCGTTCGATATTTAAATAGTGTAAGATAAAGAAGTGTGGGCGTGTATTGGCAGCGTGGCGCGGCGGGCGGGCGGGGAGGGGGTAGTGTCAGTGAAAAAAATGAAAGATGAATGAATATAAATATATATATATATGTATATATGTATGTATATATGTATATTGTGTATATATATATGTATTATGTGTATATATGTACATATATGTATATATATATATATATATATATATATATGGATAGATATGTATGTATATGTATTTGAATAGATAAATGTATATACATGTATAATAGGAAATTAATATAGTTTCAATAAACAAAAATATAATTTTTGGCTTCGTGTTTGTGTGTCTGTCTCCGTGTGTGCCTGTGTGTGTGTGTGCGTGTGTGTGTCTGTGTCTGTGTGAGCGTTTGCGTGTGTGGGTGTTTGCTGTATGGTTGCGTATCTGTGTGTGTGTGTTTTTGTGTGCGTGTGCGTGTGCGTGTGCGTGTGCGTGTGCGTGTGCGTGTGCGTATGAAGCACAATATACTATTTGTAAAAAAATACATATTATATTTTCCATCAAAAATAGTTTCTCTGATAAATAACTTATCCACTAACTATTGACTAGTGTACACATACTATTGGCTAGTATGCGACATGATCTTAATATTAAATTTGTACTGAAGGTGCCCATGAATATGTTTCTTTTTTTTCTCGACCCCCCTCCGCGACCGCTATCAATCTCTTTCGCTCTCACTCCCGAAGTTAAAATAAACATAAGATAACGAAAAAGGGTTGTTTCATATAAAGCTGAAAATCTCCTCTTTTTCTTTCATTATTTTCGGTGTTTAATGTAAATAATATTTGGTTACTTGGTTTGTTAATATAATTAAATGTATTGTGTGTTTGTGCGTGTACTTGTGCTGTTGTGTGCGTAAAAAATACTAGCGAAAGTAATGAAAGATCGATCCACAGAAAAGTGAAATGAGGAGTAGAGAGTAATGGAAAGAAGGATCGAAAGAATCGCCTTGTTACTAGCAGTAAAATATTTTTATACATAAAATTTGGCAGTGAATAAAAAACAAAGAGAGATATGAATGTAAAAAAAATTTGTATATGTTTGTGCATATATACATATATACGTATATACATATATCTATATACATATATATATATATATTTACTGATATATATATATTTATATATATATATTAACCCATATATATATATATGTATTCATCCATATATATATATATATATATATATATTTACCCGCATATGTATACATGTATACATACACATTCATATCTCACTATGATATATTCTACTACTGTAATTGAGGCTATGTAAAAGAGAGAAAAAGAAAAGGGACGAATGTAAAAAAAAATTTGTATATGTTTGTGGATATATACATATATACATACATATATACATATATATATATATATATATATATATATATTTATATTCATTCATCTTTCATTTTTTTCACTGACACTACCCCCTCCCCGCCCGCCCGCCGCGCCACGCTGCCAATACACGCCCACACTTCTTTATCTTACACTATTTAAATATCGAACGCAAAAACACGACGCTTTTTTTCATTAGTAAAAGAACTATTATTTAATAAAAAAATATATTTTATCTAATTATAAATATTATACATTATATACTAAAGTCCGAGGATGAATCCTTATGTCGAAAGAACGATATAAATAGCGATAAAAGGATTCATCCTCGACGACGAATAAATAAGTTATTATTATAACTTTGACAAGATTATATTTCGGATAATTAAATTAAATAACGTTCGATAATATTTTGTATATTGAATATACATTTGAATATACATTTATTAATCGTTATATACACATGTATATATTTCTACACGCACATATAATTATGAATATATACATCTATATATACGTAGATATAGGACTTAGATGTAGGTAATTTTACATAAGGTTTTATTTGTTGTTGGTTTTTTATTTTTTTTTTATATATTCTTCTATTTTTTTCATGGTTTTTTATTTTTTTTACGGTTTTCTACTTTTTTCGTGTCTTTTTATTTTTTTTTATGTTTTTCTATTTTTTCGAGGTTATTTATTTTTTTTAGCCGGTACATTTAATTCATTAGCTAGAAATCAACTAACCGACAATTAACTAAGCTGGCAAGAAAAATTTGTTATAAGAACTTAGGCTTATTAATCCCCCCCTGGCCGGGCTAAAAGAAAAATATATCTGTACGGCCGCGTCAACCCATACTATAGAATAAATCATTTTTTATATTCATTTCCGTCTTTTACTTCAACCCTTGTATCTCCTTACCGTATATCGAATTATAAAGTTTACGATCATTGATATTAAATGCATTCAAAATTTAATATGTATATATATTTTTCTCTTCGATAAAACAATTTTTCAGGCATAAATTTGTAAAAAATTTTATCATCCATTTAATTTCGATAATACGTAACATAAATTTGGTCCCATACTTTTTGGACGCTATATATATGTGTATCTTTGAAATGTGTCCCTAGAATAATAATTGTAATAGAATAATAATTGTAATTCTTTTCATAAGTAAATATCATTCTCCTTTTATTGTAATTTTAGAATAATTCAGTTAAATGATTTCATTATTAATAATTGTAATCATTAACATAAATGTATACGAAATTAATAGAATAAAAAATAAATAAAAAAAAAATCTTCTGATCTATGATTACACCAAAGCACAAACGACGACGTTACTCAATCGCATTCACACGAAATAATTTTGGTTACGAGAGAGAGAAATAGAAAAGGAAAAAAATAATAATAAAATTAAAGAAAAAGATAAAGAAAAAAACCAAAAATAAAAGAAAAAAAAGAAAAGTCGAATACTATATTTCATTAAACATCGCACATCGTACATCACACGTCGTTCATTGGTCAGCATACATCAACGTCATGTATGTACATATCTCGGACGAATTACTTTCTATCTCCTTTTACTTTTTATTACTATTATTATTATTATAATTATTATTATTATTATCATTATTATTTTACTAATTCATTTTATTTTGTTTCAAGTGAAAATGATGACAAAATAGAACACAAACTTACTTCCTATTCATGGCATGGGCGAACCTGTTGTGACGATATCTTCATTGTTATTATCGATTGAAAAGTCACTATGTTAATGTGTATATATCGGAATGTCTCTTCTCATCTAATATATAATACACTTATTGACACTGAATACAAGATCCTGCCAACAACTACGATTATATATATATATTTGTCCAAGTAAGAAAAGAATTTACTACATTACGTAGTTAGATAACAACTGTCTATAATATGTTATCTTTTCTAATATTAAGTTCATTTTTCAGATCGCGTTATACGAGGAACGTCCACTGAAGAAATTATGAAGAACACGAGGTCCGATACCTTCTTTGGCTGAAGGGTGAAGGAACGATCCTTATTAAATCCAATGTGATCGATTTGAACCGATTTGACGAAATCTCGATCCTTGTTAAATCCTCTTTGAAACTGGTAATCTTCTTCCAATAAGGTATGTAATGCTCCTTCCACTTCAGACAATAAGTAAACTGTAAAAATTTCAATCATAGAAAGTAAAATAAAGTAATCATTAAATAGAAGCGAAATATAGACAGACAGACAGATAGACAGACAGACAGACAGACAGACAGACAGACAGACAGACAGACAGATAGACAGACAGTTATACAGATAAATAGATAGATAGATAAGATAAATAAAATTATGGAACGTACGGCGTAGAAAAAAAATTCTCTTGTGAAATAATTCTCGTAGCATTTATTGCATCGTCAAAAATTGTCTTTATGGATAAACGGGCCGACCGATAATCGTTCGATATAATTTAATCATTCGAATCGAATTACATGAATACGGAAAATTTATTTTTTTTTTTCTATTTTTTTTTACAATTATCCTCGAATCACGATACGTCGACATCGTGATCTTCTAACGATATTCTAACGATACATCGACGCGATTCATTTTATTTCTTCCTCATTTCTAATGATGTGACATTATTTACAGCACGAAATACAACACGAACGAACGAACGAACAAAAATTAATATTGTCGCGTAATAATCGTCATCCGACACGGAC
>CAJVQJ010000006.1:152500-190000 GCA_911387685.1 Dolichovespula media
ATATATTTATATATATATATATGAGTGAATAAATATATTTTGCGCAAAAGACTGAATAATTTTCTGAGAAAAATACGGAGAAATAAGGAGAGAGAGAAAATTTTTCTTCGAATCCTTTGGGGAAATCTCGTCCAGGGTCGTAGAAGAATACCGCGTGAGAAGCGACCGGAAACGAAAAATACGCTTGAAGAAAAGCTCAGGGAGGAAGGTCAAATCGCTTTTATCGTAGATATTTTATTCCGTAAAAAAGAAAGAGCAAGAAAGAAAAAGAAAGAGTGAGAGAGAGAGAGAGAGATTGGTAGTACATTTTTCTTTCTTTCTCATTCTCTCTCTCTCTCTCTCTCTCTCTCTCTCTCGTTCATTCTTATTTTTTCTCTTTATCATTCCTTCTCTCCTTCTCATACCCTCCTCTGTTTCGAATCTCTATTAAAATGCATAGGGGTGTTGTAGTTAGGTCTCCAGAGAGAGAGAGAGAGAGAGAGAGAGAGAGAGAGAGAGACGCTGACTCTCTCACTTTCAGGATGATAGCTATTATTGATCGGTACCGTACCGTACCTTATTGCGTCGTATGTTTTCTCGAGATTCATAATCCTCCCTTTCATTCTTCCAAAAAGAAAAACGAAAAAGGAAGAAGAGAAAAAAAATATGGCAGACCCGTTCGCTGATTGTCGGATCGATCATTACTTTGCTCACCGGTAAATACGCACGCTCGGGCTCGCGCGCCCACGCAAACGTACGCGTCCTTTGTGACATTGAAAATATTAATGCGTAATTCCTTTTCGAGACTTTAATATATCAATTCGTTTTACATTTTTGTTGTCTCCCCACCCCACTTTTTTTTATCTCTCTCTCTTTCTCTCTCTCTCTCTCTCTCTGTTCTTTTCTTTATTCTTTATTCCTTATTCTTTTTTCTTTTTTCTTTTTCCTTTTCTCTCCCTTCTTTCTTCCTTTTCTCTTGGCTTTCGCCCCTTGTCAAAATTCGAAATCGTTTTACCTCGTTTATCATCGAATGTTCCATATTCGATAATAATATCACGGGGAACATTGATTGTACGGCAAAATAAAATTCAACTAATTAATAAGTCCGTACTCGTGTATTTAGGTTTTCCTAGAAAATAGAAGAATATAGGAAAATATATAAAATAGAAAATATAGAATATAGAAATAGAAAGAAAATAATAATAGAAAATAATATATATATATATATATATATATATATATATATATAAAATAAAAGTATATAAATGTACATAAATTTTATAAATAAAGTATCTATATATAAAATATATATATATATATAGATATATATATATATAAAATAGAAAAAAAAGAAAATTATATGTATCGTCGACGTATATATATATATATATATATATATATATATATATATATATATCGTTAGAAAATGCGATAGACGGATAGACAAAAAAAGAAAGAGAGAGAGAGTCGAGTGCCAAAAAAAAAGGTGGACGAGATAATGGACGAAAGGGAGAGAAGGAAAGAAAGCATATGGGATGTTGGGAAGGAAAACGATTCTAAAGAAATGGGTGGGTAAGGATGAAAAAGGGAATTATAAGAGCTAACACGCGAATACAGTTTTTCTCATGACGCTAATAATTCTGCTAATAATTATAATTAAGAATAATTAAAGATCCTTTTTTTGTTCTTTCGCCGATAGAATTTTCACGTTAAATACACTCGTTATTGATCGTGCGACGATAATACGCAGCAATTTCCGGTACATGTCAAGGACATACAGAGCTACGTAGTTAGGTAGAGAGAGAGAGAGAGAGAGAGAGAGAGAGAGAGAGAGAGAGAGAGAGACAGAGAGAGAGAGAGAGAGAATGATTCGTCGTGCTTGAAATGATCTGTCGAATATCAATGATTTTTTCATGATTTCGTTCACTCACGATCATCAAAAAAACATGCACTGGCTGATTAATCGTTTGCTTTATTATTCTTTTTCTCTCTCTCTCTTTTTTTACTCAATTTTTTACTCAATTCGTTGTCATCCTTCTTCGATCATTTATATTTTCTTTTATTTCTTTATTTCTTTTTTATTCTATTATTTTTTATTTATTCATTTATTTATTCGCTCGTTCATACGTTCGTTCATATTTTTTTTCTCTTCCCTCTTTTTTCTGTTGCTTTATCCTTTTTTTTCTCTTCTTTCTTTTTAACGAACCGTGTATACACGTTAAAGCAAAATCACCGGATTAAAATTTATAACGCATCTATTTTGTATCCTTTATCGTCCTTGACACACAATACTACACGCGTTCGTCGAAATTCGTTAACGCTCGTTCGAATTTTCTGTTTCTTTATTCAAGCGTCATCCGATTATCGATGACGCACTTGTACATACATTCACACGTAAATTCACACGTACATAAACCCACATACAACTCACACACGCCCACGCACACCCACACACACACACACAGAGCCATACACACGACACACATAGACACCCACAGAAAGATGATAGACAAATATGTCTACCTTTGAGACTATATAACATTTTTCCCTATTTTTCATTCCTCCCTTTTTGCTTTCTACCTTTCTTCCTATTTATTTATTTATTATTTAATTAACTAAAATAAAAAATCGATACACACACACACACACACATATTTATATATATACATATATATATTACTGTTCTATTGCTGATAATATTTACTTCCTTCCAAACGAATCAAGTCTAATAACAAATAAACAAAAAAAAGAACAAAGGAATATATATCTATAACGCGTAAGAAGACAGATAGACACACAGACAGACAGATAGGTAAAGAGATAAATAGATAGATATATAGATAGAAAAGATAGATATATAGATTAGAGATGATAGAAATAGATAGAGAGAGAAAGAGAGAGGGAAAGAGAGAGAGAGAGAGTGAGAAGAGAAGTCAGAGGGGTCAAATCAAAGATTTAGGATAAGGAATTATTTTATAATGTGAGATAAGACTTCTGGAGGTGTGATCTTCTCCAGGGTCTTCTTGGCCCTTGGCGCTCGTAGGCAGTGAATTCTTGAAATTTTGCCTCCTTTTTAGCTGTCGAACGTGCCAAGAACTTTTGCTAGGGGCCGCATATCCACTTTTATATTCTATCGAATATCTAACTAGACGATATATTCACGCGACGTAACGGAAAACCCAAACCCTAAATCCAAAACCCAAAACGCGAAACGCGTAGGACGTATATATATATATATATATATACAGAAAATATTAGGAAAAGCTAGAAGGTAAAGCTGCACTTTACGTAGAAGAGAATAGAAATAGATTTGTAGGGAAGGAACGAAGGATAAATACAGATAGATGAATAGATAGATAGATAAATGAAGAGAGAATAATATATATATATATATATATATATATATATATATATATATATACATATATATATATATATATATATATATATATATATATAGAGAGAGAGAGAGAGAGAGAAAGAGAGATAGATAGATAGAGATAGAGATAAAGGTAAAGGACAAACACGTGGAATATGGCAAGGTTGGCCTTGATCGAAACTCGGTCGCATCCGGGCTGAAGATTCATCCCCGGGCAACCCCTTCTCTCTCTCTTCCCCTCTCTCTCTCATTCTCCCTGCAAATCCACCTACTTTTCTGCTCTATCCTCCCTGTATCGTTTATAAAGAAAAATATGAAAAAGAGAAGAGAGAAAAAATAAATAAATAGAAAAGTAATAAAAAGGTAAAGTAAAGAAAAGAAGGAAGAAAAGGAAACGCCATCGCGCTCATGCACATCATTTCTCGATTTTTCCTTTTTCTTTCGCTTTTCTTTTTGTTCTCTTTCTTTTCTCTTCTTCTCTGTTTTCCTTTTTCTCATCGTCCGTCTGTTCCGTTATTATTTCTCACTCTCGCAACAATTCATTCGTCTTACTCTTTCGTTATAACGATAACGATTGTCGTTTAAAACAGGCGTCTACTCTACTTAAAAGATTGAAAAGCTTTTTTTTAGTATATATATATATACACAATATATATATATTTATATATATCTATCTACAAGCCCACCCACATACATACCCACCTACCTACCAACCCCGAAGAGTATTAAATACGTAGAGTAATCTCCTTCTTTTTACCATCACCCCCTGCCATACCAACCCTCTCTCTCATCCCTTTCCATCCTTCTCCCCTTCAAGCTCTCCTTTATCAAGCTCTACGAGATCCTCAAACGCTTTATCGTTTCTCTCTCTCTCTCTCTCTTTCTCTGTTTTTCTTTTTCTATTTCTCGTTATAAAACCAACCTCGGATTTTCTCGAACCTTCAAACGACAAGAATTAATTTTACATTTTACTTTATTTATATTTAGTTTCTTATTTCTTCCTTTTTTTTTCCTTATCATCGTCATCATTATTATTTTTCTTTATTCTTTTTTATATTTCTAATTTCTATTTTTTATTGAAAAAAAGAAAAATTGTCTTCCCCTACTCTACCCTCCCACCCACCGCTCACGCTCGCACCACCGACCCGCTGAGCCACACCCTACTCCTATTTCCTCATCAGTGACGATACTTCGCAAATCGTTCTTTTTTGTATAATCTACGAATAACATCGTTAGAAGGACCGATTGATAAAATCTCTCGATTAGGTATATCTTTCAAATGATCTCAGAGACTCGTTCTAGATTGAGAAAATAACGTGAAACCTCGTAAGAGGGTTATATGTACAAAAGAAACGATTTTTCGGACATTAAAAAAAATTTACGTGCCTTTAGGCACACAAAGAGACGTTACGCACGCTCGGGCATTGATTTCACTAGGAAGAATTTTTTTTTTTTTTTTTAAATTTCAAAGATAACGAGGGACGAGAAAATGAATATCGTCGATGTTTCGCAGAGAAAGACGATATCTCTGTTGACGGTAGCAAACGCGTTATTACCGATACACTCTGACGAGCCTAAGTAGAGAGAGAGAGAGAGAGAGAGAGAGAGAGAGAGAGAGAGAGAGAGAAAAGTAGTAGATAAAATGGTGAAAATTTCGCGAGATATAAAAAAAGGGTAGAACAGTAGTAGTAGTTAGACGGAATCAGGAGAGAACAAGTAAAGAAGACGCAGAAAATTTCAACGACGTAAAGTCAATGATCGCAAGAAAATGTAGAAAAAGGAAAAAAAAATTTTACAACAAGGAGAACGATGAGAACAACCATATATAAAAAAAAAAAAAAGAAGAAGAAGAAGAAGCACCAACAGCGAAAGAAAGAAAGAAAGAAAAATAAAAAAAAAATTACAACATCGAGAATAAAGACGCTTGTCCCATTCGATAAACTTACGCACCTTCTGGAAGGACGGTCTTCATCATCGGCTTCGGGATGTAGAAGAGTCTTGTATCTTCTTTCTTCTTTCGTCGGCAGCATGATTTCGATGCTTGCAGATCTTCCAAAATTTGTCGATAATTTCTTATAATAGTTAATTAATCGACGAAATTAACCGGTTATAAAGTCTTTAACGGAATTATTATATATTCCGTATATCGATAAGAATCTTTTACTTTCTTCTTCTTCCTCTTTTTTTCCCTTCGTATTCGTTTTCCTTTTCGATCGGTCTTCTCTCATCTTCCCTTTCTTTCTTCTCTCCTTCGTCGTCCTTGTCCTCTTCGTCTTCTAAGTCTTCGTCCTCTTCTTCCTCTTCTTATTTTTTTCTATTTCTTTCTTTTTTCTTCACCGAAACGCTTCTCGCCAAGATGTCTTAGCAGCGAACACTTAACTTCGGTGAACAGGTTGTCGAACTCTTTGCACCTCACCAATGGCAAAGTAGCAGTCTTCTCGAGCTCTTGTCGGTCATTAATGCAGGTTGATAGATTGATCCGTAAGGACGATTAAACGACCTTCCAATTTTTCGCTCGTCCAAGCAGCCAACACTTTAGCAAGATCAGCAACAGCTTCCATTTCATCACCAATTACTGTATACTGTTGTTGAAAGTGTTCATGAGCTGCATTGGCCAATCCAATCTTTTCGAGATTGTGCGGCCTTTTTTCCAATTCCTTCGTGGCAAACGATAAAAAATCAACGAAAGCCACCAATCTCGAAGATGCCTTGACCCTCGAATCCGCACACAAACGTTCCTAATAACGTCGAGATGCCGATTCCAAATCGTTCCTGGTTGTTCCTGTATCGATCCTAACAGAAGACATTTTGACCACGCCCCCTCGTAATTTTTGGACCTGCGCAATCGCAACCATTGGAATTAACTTTATTATATTCATTTTATCGATCGATCTTTAATGTTGGCCATACTCACCTCCTGCGCCCATTGTTTCGCTTCCTTGAAAGCCACACCCCAATCACTAGGAGATGCTACCTTTAATCAGTTGGCATATAGAAGGAAAATTTTCTTCTTTTTTTGTCTTTTTCTTCTTCTTTTTCTTTTTTTTTTGTTTTTTTTTCCTTTTCGCAACATTAGTTTGTAGCAACGATCGTATTCGAGAGATATTTTATTGGATGGTTGCATAAGTTCGTGCGCATTTAAATGTTAACTTAAATAAATTATATTTTCAAGATAAACCACTTTTATTAATAGATTATAAGGTCTCCATTCCTTTCCACAATGGTTTTCCAACGACCTCTAAGCTTGTCGATTCCATTATTTTCATGATTAAATGTTTGTAAGGTGGTTCCCGACGACTTCCTCGAAAGACCGGAACGGATAAAAATCTAAAAGCGCGATAACTGGAATAGAATATGATGGATACTGGAGGGTTTCCCCGTAACAACTCCTGAAGTCTTCGCAGCGTCCGTTGTGTAACGTAGTATTGCCATGGTGGAAGATGATGCTTTATTGATCGGCCAAAATCGGGCGTTCTTCTCGAATAGGCTGTTCTGGTTTGTTGCTCACACTGCTCGTTCCACCACGGCGGCGCAGCTCAAAATGCTCTTGCGACCCCAGCTACCGCATAGCAACACCCTCGTCGGATGTAAGCCACCCTTTACGGGTTCTGCTCCTTCAACTTCTTTTTTCCCTGTCCTTTTTCGATATAAGTTTTTCTAAAGAATGTAATTTTCATTCGATAATTCTGTTACTATTCGTAATAACAAAGGCTCTTGTTTGTTGAGAAGGAACCACACCCATACGGGTTAGCTTATTCCTTGTAGTCAGAAGATGCCACACCCAAATGGATATGTCCGCCCCATAGCAACGTATCCAATCTCTTTTAAATGACGAAATGCCGTTGAATTATCGATGTTCAGCCTCTCAGCAATATTCTCAGTTTTAAATCTTAAGTTTCTTTCCATCGAGGCAAGCACAATGTCTTCATCGATGCCACAAGGCCGTTTAGAGCGGGGTCGATTCTTCCATACTGAATCCATTTTGAAAATTCTCGAAACACTTTTTGACTTTCCGACGAGAAAAATTTCAGTCAAAATAAACGGTTTGAATATATTCTATCCCAACAATCGCGCCTATCTGCCTATCCCGCAAATCCACCCTTTCAATCTGGATTCTCAATGACTACTCTTACTCACGAATGGACTTATCCGAATAATATCTGACGTTAAATTGAAATAAACTAACGTTATCTATTCGATGTAATAAATAATTATCACACAAATAACTCCGTTATCGAATAACTAAGTGGTTTCTATGAAAATCCGGGAACGATTCTATGCAACCATCCAATATTGATTAACGACGAACTATTAAAGGTGGAGACAAGTTCTAGAATGAGAGAGCTGGACTACGCATACGGATACGTGGACCTACGTACATACTTTTCGCCAATATCGATCGTAGCAGGTGCCGCCAAATTCAACCACTTGATCCTGACGGATTCCAGTGCATTTAACGCAATCTCGGCTTGCTTGTAAACTCCGCCGATCAAGTATGCACTCTTATGAACTAGGTTGCTAAATTTTGCGTTCTCGACGTTATCGACCACGCTAAAGTTCATTGGAATTGACAGGGAACGTCGTATCCCGGAATATATTTTCGCACGAATTTCCTCGAGAGTTTGCAACATTCCATCTCGAAATATCAATTCGATCTTTAGCTCTTGTAATTTTCTTAACAACAACGGGAGGGCGCCTCTTTAGAAGGGAGACATTGCATTACTGCGAGCCCGTCGAATTTGATTTCTACAGTGGGCCAAGTAGATTTTTTGAAAATAGAAAAAGATAAAGAAATAAAAATGAAATACGAGCTAATTCTTTTTCGCTTAATTACCCTAAAAATGTGTTCTTTTTCTTTTTTTTCTGTTTCTCATCGATTAGAATCAATTGATAAATAGCCTTTAATATCGGTAGCAAATTTGTTACCAGTAATTTATTTCGTATGACTACAATCGTTGCGTGTTGATTTTGAAAACGAAGCAAAGTAATGCCTGAAAAGTCATGTGTTTTGTTTTTTCACCCCACCATTAATCGCATATTAAATTTACACGGATAGGAGATCACGAAATAAAACATATATATATATAAAACAAGTCCGTTTACTGCTTATAGACATTTTTACCAATTTTCTTGTTTTTCGTTTTCTCGTAGCCTTTCGGAAGAAGTACAAAACGTTGAGATAATAAATAGATTAGTAAATAGATAAAGTATATCGAATATTTATGTCATTACAATTATATTTCATTCGATGAGAATCAACGTTTTCAACGAATTGAAATTGCTATTGAAATTGAGACAAAGTAACGTCGGCGTATTATCAAAGACCATGATTTATATTCACCTAAAACACGGATTAACCATTGATTTCATATTAAGTTCACAGGGAAACTTGATTCCAAAAATATATATGTATATATAAAATAAGTCTATTACCGTTTAAAAATATTTTTAAAACCCATTCAAATTTAAAGTATTAAATATCTAGCGACATAAAAGTAAAATCGACTTGCCCCACTTTCAATTTCAACGTTTCATATACATAATCGTATGTGTATAAATGTTTTGTTGTATCATGCTTGAAAATATGCAACACAACAAACACCCTCGATAACGCCGCTCGCGAGCGCCACCTGTCAGTAAGAAACTTTCCTTTCAGTATTCCTTAAGAATATTACACAATACCTTAGTACGCGGGTGCAATGCAAGTTACATATCATCAGGAGCGTTTAAAAAAAGTTTAATATAAAGGGATATAATATTTTTCTTCCTTTAAATCAATCTTCTTGTGTATCACGCCCATTCGAGATACAGAAATAAATCAATAAACGAACGAATAAAATCTAACTTCGAAACGGCCGCATTCTCAACTTCGTTTTTAATATCGTTCCATATCTTTGCGGCCTCTTCAAAGGAGGTTTTATCTCTGGTTCGAGTAGCCTCGTTGCTACGTTTTATCCAGAATGCTTCTTCCTCGGCGATTGACGTGGATGGACGTGGACCAAAATGATCCTCTTCTAATTTTTTCAAGGAGGCCGGATCGAATCCGGATGATTTAAGGGTATGAGCCCATACTTGTCGTAGTACCTCTATAAGGGCGGAACCCTCGCCGAATCCTATCGAAGTTACTTGTACCAAATCGTGAAAATTTCTTCCGTAACGATCGACGGCGAGAGCTAATAACGAACGAACAAACGAACGATCGAAAAGATTATTTTATTTTTTTGATCGATTAGAGAAAAAGAGAGAGAGAAAAGCAACGTACGTTTGTATATAATAATTACCTTGAAAAAAGCACAACATGTTCCTTCTAGCAAGTAACTCGCTGAGCTTCAAAGGGAGTCCATCGTTCTCGGGTTGAATCGGTTGAGCACGAAGGGTCCTGCACTTAGATTGATTGAAAAATTTTTCCAAAACCGGCGAGGACCACTTCTTTTCCTCTTGAACGGGTACAACGAAGAAATATCCACCCGTCGAAACTATAAACGAATCGTGCCTATCGATCACCACCATTTCCTTCTTGATTTGGAGTCTTCGATAACGTCGACAATTTACGTATAATTTAACGAATCTCGGTACGGTAATGTTATTATTAAGTGCCACGGAAAAGAAGCATACGCGATATATATACGTATGTAGTTTAAATGCGTAGTACGTGACGTGTCCAGGGTAGTCAGTGTTTGGCCTTGCAGCTTGCTGATCGTTCGAGTTACCGTGACAACCTAGTAGAAAAACAAAAGGCATTAACGCCACCCTATTTTCTATTAACACTTGGATACTATACCAGGTGATTTTATTCCAACATATCCTATTGTTAATACTTTTATATTTGAAAGAAAAAAAAGTAAATAAATACAAAATAAAATACAAAAAAACACGATTTTTACTATACATATATATTTATACATATACATACCAATTTATAATAAATATATATATATATATATATATGTATATTTCTATGATATGATATCTATGATATGATACGTACAAACAATTAAATAATAAAATTAAATAAATCATAAAGTAAATAAATTTGTAATGATAATTAATAATTGAAAATATATTGAAAAAAATATATATATATGTATGTGTAAATTTTATTTTATTAGCATTGTCTCCGTGTAGGATATGTATTTTTCTTTCTCTTCTTTATAATTTTTCTTTTCCTTTCTCTACTATTGGTTTGTATCATTTTAATTTTATTCCTTTTGAGATTATTTTCCTTTTAGTGTTTTCTTTTGCTTATTTAGTTTCATTTCTTAAATATTTTTAGGTTATGTCTGACTTTAAAAAAAAATCAATGAAAAAAATGTTTTTCAACTCCTCGTATCTACTTACCTACGTTGTCGAGTGTAAAGCGTGTTGCATGCAACCAGGGAAAGAAAATAGAATATTTTTCTTCTTTACCAAGAGATGACGCGCGCAAGTAATTTTATCGAATTCATAGGGAGTGTTGCATATTTCGAGGCGCAAAAAATAATAATTACGATTGATAACGATCGATATTTTTTCTTTCTTTTTTCTTCTTTTTCTTCTTTTTCTTCTTTTTTTTTATTCATTTATCGAACCACAAAATTCTAACGTTAGTTGATAATGGCCGATAACACCCTGATAATAATATACGATATATTATAGTATTGTTATCGTTATTACGTTTAACTCATGGAATCATTGCTCATTGTCACGAAGAGTGAAAGGGAGAGAGAAAAGAAAAACAAAAAACAATAAGTGAAAAGAATGAAAATCTCGTCGAATCTCTAAATTATCGATTACGAGCGTTCTCGCATACATACGTTGCGTCAGTTAAAAGAAACTTCTTTTTTTACACACCAACGCGCATATTACAGATCATTTATCTTCCCACTCTTTCTTTTGTTTTTTTTTTTAATAACGACATAAATCTCTATCCGTTTCATACAAAAATAGAAAATTAAAAAAAAAGAGTAGAAAAAAATAGGAAGAACAAAGTCCTCGTTATGAAATATTATTTAGAGATTTGTTTGCAGGATCAAGGACAATTATTTCTCAAATATTCGAATCTGAAGCAAGATCAATGAGATTTAAGACCATTGAGATATCTCTCTCTCTCTCTCCCTCTCTCTCTCTCTCTCCCACGCGAGAAATAAAAATAACGATTCCATGGCACAATGGTTAACGAACATCGTGTTCGGATACTTTTATTTCTCGCGTGAAATAGAAATGAACTAATTACAACGTTTTCTATGTGGGCGAAGAGTTAAACGGGGGCAGGGGTCGTGGAGGGAGGAGAAAAAAGGGGAGAAAATAGAGAGAGAGAGACAACGAAAAATTAGTCTTTGTAGGTTATTATCGCGTGTAATCCATAGAGAGAAGGGAAGATAGATAGATAGAGAGAGAGAGAGAGAGAGAGAGAGAGAGAGAGAGCACGTTCTATTGGCCTAATCACTGGGTATTCACATAATAACTTAAATTATACGCCCGCACACTATTGTGTGCGCATAACTCTATTTAAATCCCTTGTGTTCACTTGTCCATGTTTTCATTGCAATCAATCGTTAATTTGAATTAATTATTAGATTATATATAATTATCAATTATATATATATACATATATATATATATATATATATATATATATATATATATATTATAATCATTTATATATGTATATATTGATATATTTATTCATTTATTTATTTATTTATTTATTTATTTATTTATATATTTTTGATTATCTATTAGTAAAAATAATAATTAATTTATTATCAATCGTTACGATCGACGTACGATAATGATTTGTAGCTTAATAATAAATTGTTATATTGTGGTGATAAAACGAAAGAAAGAAGAAAAAACGAAACAAAGAAAAAGGAAAAAAGAAAGAAAGAAACGATTAGAGATACTTAAGAAAATTAATAATATATAAGAAATAAGATAATACATAAGAAAATCGTAGTAATCGCTTTATCTCTCGTACATGTTGCACTACACGATACGTCTGGATCTTATCTACTAACGTTAATTAGCATTCCAACTTGGAAAGAAACGATACCAGTAACGATAGATTTCTTTTATGAGATATTTGATTTGTTCGAAAAGTTTTAATATTAAGTTCATCTTTTTTTTCTTCTTTTTCTTAATGACGACAAGAGGAAACAACGTTTCGATCTTAAGATAATCATCTTTAGATTCCGGGAATAATGAATTCAATCTCTCTCGAACGTGAAGCAAGCTTGGAAAGACGTAAATCACTTAAAAAGAAAGAATAAAAGAAAAACGTTGCCATTGAAAAACGTTCTGTCTCTATCTATCTATCTATCAATCTATCTATCTATCTTTCTTTCTTTCTCCTTCTCTGTCTATCTGTTTGCTTCTATCTATTTCCGGTTTTTTTTTCTTATTCATTAACCGGAAATGTTTCTTTACAGGATTCGAGTAAGAAGAGAAGATACTACTGCGAGTAAACTGTAAAGATGACTGTTGTACAAGGATCTCCGGACAATCCTCCGAAATCAACACCAAGTACTATAACGATAACTATATCTGTTCTGACGCATTTACTATTACTGGCACCCGTTATGTACATCATCGTCCTGTCGGCGTAAAACTACAATCTCTTCGCCTGGCATCCTATATTAACGTCGATTGGGGTAAGTCATTTATCATCACGATTTACATTTAATTTCTAGGCATCGACTTTTCGAAATTTAACAAAAAGGGAAAAAAGAACAAAATTTTTTCTTTTGAAGTCTCAGTGATATCGCGGTTCGGAGGGTTGGGGTGGGGGAAGTGGGAGGCTAGGATACATCGTCTTCAATAATATTAATGTTCTTAAGGGATTTGTGTTTACGATTTTTAAGAAAAAGAATTTTTTTTTGAATGACAACAATAATAATAACATTTTAAAAATACCATTATATTTATCATTAATTCATGAGATTTTTGTTCTCTTAAAAAAAACAAATAACTAAAATAATAATAATAATAAATAATAAGAAATAATAAAAATAATAATAATAAGAAGAAGAATATCGTTAAATTTATCATTAATTCTTATGAGATTTTTGTTCTCGTTCTCTTAAAGAAAAAAAAAAGAAGATAAAAAAGTAATAACAACCACAAGGAATAACCATGTGACATTTACTATTAATCGAATTTGAAACGCAGATCGGCTTGCTGATGTTGGAAGCAATCTGATTGTCTCTCGGGCGAGGCATACGTATCCTCGAGGATCACAAGGAAGAATCGCGTTTTTATACACTGGTTACTACAATCTTTTGGATTTGATCTAATGTTATAGGACATTATAATTGTAATCGTAATGAAAAGTAACCGCCCGCACTTCAAATCCGTACACGGAAAACTTGGATTATCCGCTACGATACTTGGCGCACTTATGATGTTCAGCGATATATTGGCGGACAATACGAAATGGATATATCCACGCGTCAGACCGATAACCATTAAGATTATACACGCGGTAAGCGGTATAATAGTTACAATCGTATTAATAGCCGCATTAATGAACGGTACGTATACTCACTGATGGCATGGTACAATTTTAGGTAGAGATTTAACATTCGCGTCGTTCGTCGTAGATACATTTTTTATAATGATCAAACCGATATAAGGCGCCGTATCGAAAAGCAAATTAATGTTTAAAAGAAAACCACCGTCGAACACGTAAACATCCTTAATAAGGCTCCATATATACATATATCTCTTACAAGGCTTTTAATATATATCTCCTATAAGGCTCTTAATATATCTCGTAAATTTTTTTCGCTTCGTATTCCTATAATATTTCGCAAAATGGATATCCTTTTATCGCTTTTATCCTCCCGTTCGAGATCCTTCTCCGCGAGGGAAATAATCTAATCCTTTTTTTTTCATTTTTGCGTTTTTCAGTTTTTTTTTCATTCTTATTATTACTTAAAAAAAAAAAGAAAGAAATTCTAATCGATTTCATTATCATGGACTATATATCTATAGACACATGTATGTGTATATGTTATATATAGATATTAATATAACGGGCGAACGTAGGTATTTATATATGTAGATTAAAGAGACGCCAGAATATCGTTGGTAACGATAACATATGCCGAATGTGACAGTTAGTTTGCTACTCGTTGATCCATCGAGAAGATATAAAAAAATATATGAGTGTTTTGAATCATTTATTAATAATTATTTACAATATACAAAATACAAAACGTAATGAATAAAGATATATTTTTATATACATATATACATACATATATATATATATATATATATATATATATATATATATACTATTATCTATAAACTTTTTTTCGGAATATAAGAAATATCGCTATTACATATATAATATATATATATATATATATATATATATATATATATATATATATATATATATATAATATATATGTTTGTAAATACGTCTTATACACGCGCGCGCACGCGAACGCACACACACAATAAAACACTAAATGTATAGTTATAGTTTGTTCAAAGTAGAGATGAAAAGGCGTCAAGTACATCGTTAACCATATATATCAACACTTTAATAATTACACATGCATCATATATATATATATATATATATATATATATATATATATATATATACATTGAACATATATATAATGTATATATATCTTTTCTTAAAGTAATATAGATGTATATAATAATACAACATCATTATTCGAAATCTTTCATCATCCACCCCTTCTCTCCCTATCTCTCTCTCCCTCTCTCATATATATATATACACACATATAAAAATTTTCTTTCACTCTCATCTCTCTCTTTCTCTCTCTCTCTATATATATATAAATTGTTATTGTATTAATAATAATAATAAACATAATAATAATAATAACAATAACAACAATTCGGGAACCGACTTACGCATAGCTCGTCCATCGCATCATCGCAAACTTCAACCAACATTTGAACACAGTCGTGCTTTCGCGATTATTACACCGTGACCCAAAATTGAATTCTACCGCACTCACAAATATTTACGAGAGTGAACCGATAACACGCATGTTGAGCATGTTGGAGTCAAGCTTGGACTAAATTTCGGCCGAGAAAATCCACGTATATGCCAACCGACTTGCGCGTCATACTTCTACCTTACTTGAACGGGAGAAAAGAAGTCCTTCTACGCTTCAAATAGAAAAATTTTCTAAATACTCATGTAAAAATCTAAATCCTTCGTTGATGAAACGGTCCTTCTTCGGTAATAGAAAAGTCTCTCGATACTTCGTAAAACAAACGGACTTATTCAACTACATTGAACAGTAATGTAATGATAAACTATTAAATCGTATTACATTAGTGTATGTTTAAAATAAACTTTACGAACATCGATAATTGGCACAATAATGTAAAATCGATAGATGTAAATTTTTTATAAAATTTCTTGAGTCTTGATAAGAAAAAAAAATACATAAATAGAAATAGAAAAATAATTAATAGGATCATGATCGATGTTAGCGAAAGCTGTTCGTCCTTTTAAAAACATTTATGTGCGATCGCTTATTCATAATATAATTTGATTTTATCATGAAATCGATAAGACAATGGCACGATCTAATTATAAGACGGATTGCACCGAAATTAATTTCCTCGAGTCGACTACTCATTCGAGTCGAATCTCTTCACGTCACGTTGCACATCGGTCTGCGAATATACATAAACGGACAAAATTCAATCGCACTTTTGTTCCGGGAGAAAAATATTTGTATCGATAGTCACTAAATCGAATAATGAACAAAAAATATCTACAAAATCCAATAAAACATGTACACAGAAAAAGAAAACAGAGAAAAGAAAAATGTAAGTGTGTGTACTCACCGATTGTACTAATGAAACCAATGTGTCTGCTACTGCAAAATTTGGATCCTTTCTTTGTACGAAGACGATGTACGGAAAATTCGTTCAGCAAGAGTTTAATATAGAAGATGACAAAATTACGCGTTTTACCATTCTCGGACAGAGAAATCGGTAACTCACAAGATCGTTTCAGTGAGCTTTTGAACGGATGATACTGTGGCAAAAAAAAAAAGAAGTAAGTATCGAATCATTTTCGACAAACGATCCGAGTTTCTAAACTATTATAGAATTCGACGGTTATTTTTTGTTCCTTTTTTGATTTTATATTCAAGAAGACGGATGTTCTATATAGAATTCGTATAATATTGAATAGAATCAGGATTTGTAGTTCGGGAATTCTTGTTTGTAGGTCCTATATAGTGAACATGTATATTATATTGTATTTTTTAATGAAGGTCAAGAAACGAATTTGCCCTCAACTTATAGTTTTTGGTTTACGCTGAGTTTTGTATGGTTCACGCCATCTTTGAGAACATGTCATTTTTGACATATATAGATGTGCAAATTCACATATTGATGTGAGAGGTTTAATTTGTAATAACAATGTCTAAAAATTTGTGAAAGTTCTATTTTCTTTGAAAAAAGTCTTGTTAATGAATCATACTGTTTCTAAACTAGTTTGTGTAATAATTTGACGCTTTTTGCAAAATACGTACAAGGTCTGTATTAGAATAAATCTGGGACTTTAATCGATACATTGTTTATTATTAGAAAAATTTCTCCTGGTTTGAATTATATTGAAATGAAGCAATTTTCGCGAAGCAAAAATTCGCTTTGCGGTGCCTCTCGGAAGATATGGGAAAAAGAGACGGCGTGCGCACATCGAGTATTGATTTTCATATGCACCCTTTTATGTGTTGTGTCCGTGAATCAGCGATTACCTGCTCGTTTGTACGTAATATGTGAAGCTACGCTGCCGTTCTAGTTTATTTCAGTATGTTTTGTGCAGCTGATTCTATTGCAAATATAAGGAAATTTAAAAAAATGGATTAGATCTTAGCTTTATACTTTTGCTTTTAGATAAAAGAGATCAAAATCTTTGTTTGGTAACCCTCACACAAATACTAAATTCATTATTAAAATATGATTTAATAAATTTGACTAAATCAATAGAATGTGGATAATCACCATCTTTGAGTATTGAATCTGAAATTTGATTAATTAATTAAAAATATTATATCTATGATTTGTAAATAGAATAATAAAGAATATGTATTGTTTACCTCCTCGTAGCGCAAAGATATTTCTTATTCCAAGATTATATGCTCTTTTTAATATCATTTCTACGTTACATCGATTTAAATCTTTAGCTGCTACATGTAATAATCTATGAGAAGAAAATTGTTCAGCCATATCCAAGAATAAAAAAGAATTTATAACAGCATTAGTATGCCAAGTAAGTTTAATATGCCATAAAATATAGGAGAATGTTTGTTCATTTTTGCAAAGAATCTAAGTTACAAAACTTTGTGAAACGCTCATTAAGAGTGCATGAAATTTATACTCCTTATTATTATTATACAAGTTCGATCATTAGAAAAAAGTCAAAGCAACAGAATATTTCTTCTTTATTAATTTTTTCAATAATAACTTGCTGCAAATCATCCAACTCATTCGTACGACTCTTTACTTGACAATCTTTTATTGTTACATTACAGTTATTATCGTTATCTACGTTCCCTTCAAACGTTACTTTTATTCTCGCAATAGAACTATTAAGTATTTATTCCTACTCGAAACATTAAATTTAATTAAAATTTTTGGTTTATCTTGGATTATATGGCCATACAATCTTATCTAATTATACAATACATAATATCAAATATAATAAAAAACGGACGAAAAAATATATAGTTTATAATAAGTAATATTTACTCTCTTTGCAGTTATAATATTTCTCAGCAGGGGTATCTCGTTGATCAGATTTATTTGTATTTCATAAGAGATTCCTTTTAATTCCGTATTAGAGAGAGAAAGAGTTTAATTATGCGCAATATATTAAAACAAAACAAAAAAGATTTTAGCATTCTTTTATAATAAATTGATTAAATATGTTTACGAATTTTCTTTAAATTATAACATACGTACGTACGTGTATAAATACATAAAATCTAATATAATGATTATATCAAATATTTGATTTACTTTTGCAATAAAATACGAAGAAACATTTTCTCCAACTTATAATAATATTTCAATTAGTAATATCATTAATTATTATCATCATTTTATGGAAATTAACTAGAATTATTAAAAGTATCAAGAGTCAAGAATTTTCGATGTGCATTTGATATATTCAAAATTATGATTAATCGTTACAATAATATAGTTAAAGAGATAATGTTTAATGAATGAATAACATTACTTATATGGTAATTTTATTATAACCAAATCCAGTTATACATATATGATCAAATATAAATGGAATATAATTTATATATATTTAAGGTATGATATATACAAGCATATAATAAATATATTTAAAAGTTAGTTTAATAAAATTACTCGAATATGCATATATGATTATGTGTAGTAAAACTCTGATTTGAAAAAACGAAATATTGGATTAAATCGCATTTTTTTCAAGATTTCTAATGTCATCAAATTAATATCAAATTCTATGACGAATACATTTTTTAATACATAATACACTTGAAGGGACACATTAACACATGTTGTAGAATATCCCAACTTGATTCTATGTAAAAATAAATTTTTGGGATGAAGCGTAATAACATTTCGCACACAATAAAATTTATTTCAATAGTTTCAAATACGTAGGTAAAAAATTAACAAATTTGTAAGTAGATTGATATATAGGTAGATATATTTATTCTTCCCCTCGGGGATTGAAGGCGCTTTTCAGAGAAGCTTACCTAAACCTCTTACAATTTCTCAAATACATTTAACACCCGCAACACTTGCACCTACTTATTTACAATTAACTTACATACTAGCATAACTGAACTAAACTAAACGATTAAAGGAGAGATAGAAAACACTACTTTCTATCTAATGCCACGGCTTCCAGTTCTAGCATACACTAGTTACAAAGAGAGAAAGAGGGAGATAGAGAGAGATAGAGAGAGAACGAATGAATGAATAAATGAATTAGATGAAAGAGCGATAGTAGGTCCGTTTCGAGACTATATTTCTCGATTGTAGATATAATTTATTATTATTCCTCTAATAAAAACGAAATAGAAAAAGATATGAGAGATTTACGACGCGAGACCGAGATCCACGAGAAAAGGCATTACTGTGTTTTACACATATATGTTTACATACGCCCCCCTCCGCCACACACGAGTGCATGCACACAAGTCACGTACACGAATATATACATGTATATACACACGCATATATGTATGTTTGTATGTATATATGTGTATATACATATCTCTCTTTTTAAAACTTATCTATCCTTTATTCCTTCTAATTTCGTATTACTACTCACATCGCGACGATCTAATTCGAGAAAAGTATCACACCTACGCGTGTAGATTGAAATTTAAAAAAAATTAACAAATAAATAAAAAAAAAAAAAATAATATAATATAAAATGAACCAAAAAAAATGTAAAGAAGAGATGAACAGTACCATGTAATAAATAATTAATAATTCGTAAATCGTATTGTAGATCGTGAACGATTTGCTGTGTTAGCTTGTAAAAAAAACAAAGGAAATCACATGTTTAAGTAATTACATTTGTATAATTTTTATTTTGTATTTTTCTACTTCCACCTTCTTTCTCTAGCCTGTAGTAAACGTAAAAGAAACAAACAAACAAATGAAATAGAAAAAAAAGGAATGAATTTTAGTCCATTATATATACATATACATATACATATACATATACATATACATATACATATACATATACATATACATATACATATACATATACATATACATATACATATACATACACATACACATACACATATACATATATATATATATATATATATATATGTATATATATATATCTTAAATTAACTTATCTACTTTTTACGAGTTCTATGTGTTTATATTATATTATATTAATGTGTGTAATTCCCTTTTTTTCTAACCGTTTCTTATTTCTATTTCCATTTTTATCTAAATGTCTATCTATATTTATATTTCTATGTCTACTTTTATCTATTTCTATCTATTTTTCTTAATATCTCGAAGGAGAAATCTTTTCTCCGCACGTGCCGGTTTACGTATTAAATGTGCGAGGTGGTTCAATGTACGTTAACGTCTGTCCGAAGGCCGAACGTGAGGACAAACGAAACGTTTATCTTTTTTGAAAAAAAATATCGTCGTTTTCGTCGTCCTCGTTAAAATATATATAAAAATCGGGTACACCGAAATAACGGAAGGAAACGAACGAAATGAATAAAAGGAAGAAGAGAGTGAAGGAGGAAATGAAAGAAGAGGAATAAGAAGAGAAGGAGGATGGAAAGGAGGAAGGAAAGAAGATGAAAATAAGAAAGAAAAGGAGAGGGAAAAAAAGAAGAAAAACAGAAAGAAAACCCATTTATCGTGGAAGTATCAACGAAACGTGATAATTCAAAAAATCTCTTGACGTTCGGTGCGACGGCAGACTGCGCGTACGACGCCGACGCATATCGCGTCGGTTCTTCTCTTCCCCCTTTCTTACTTTTTCCATATTCTTTTCTCTCTGTTTTCTATTTTACCCTTCTTTCGTTTTTCCTTTATCGTTCGGTTCCTGTCCCACGAAAATTTGTAACGCGGCTTTTTTTTTTTTTTTTAACCATGCCAAGGAACATAATCGTTTTTAATGCGTTTGCATGTTGTTCGGTAAACAAGTTGTTGTTCGTGCAGTCGAGCTCGGTCATTGTCTTAATTTCATCGAATCATCAACGTCCCACATACGGTGTATGATCACGAACGTGATATCGTGATCGTGAACGTTAACGTTAAAGCCTAACGTCGATCGATTAGGTCAGTGGGTCCTGAAAAAACTATACCATTTTCTAAGAGAAGAAGACTCGGCCGAATCGGTTGAATCGTTTTAATCGTCTTGGCTTTTTTTTTTCTTTGTTCTTTTTCTTCTCGGACACGGCTCGCCGTTGTGAAGCATAAATCATACGTGTGCAAGAACCATCGTGACCGTGTATGATAACAGATAAACTAACTTTCGTATCCGATGATATACTCGCACACTATTCGGTTCAGCTTGTCCGTGTCCGATGATTAATCTACTGATAGTCGTTTATCTTGGCGTTAAAAAAGAAAAATGTATATATATATACACACGTAATTAGAGCAAATAATGGGTTATAATTAATTTCGCACGACAATGACGAGAGCTCGTGAATATTTTTTCCTCGGTCGAATGATAATAGAAGAGAGGACGTCGAGTGTAAAATTATAACAATAAGAAGAAAAAAAAGAGGATGGAGGAAGAGAAAATTGAGTAGAAGAATTGGAGGATAAGGCTTAGGGAAAAATTCGATCGTTTGATTGAGATTAGGTTTCGAAAGTTATTTAGACGTTTCAATCGTCCGACGGAAGATTTTAATTCATTCCGTTTAAAAGACCGATGGACGACGTTTTAGGTTCTTAGTCGATCATCTGTTATACCGAGGAAGAAGGAAAGAAGAAGAAGAGGAAGAAGAGGAAGAAGAAAGAAAAAGAGAAGAAGAAAAAGATAAAGATAAAGAGAAAGAGAAAGAGAAAGAAGAGAAAAGCAGGAACAGTAGGAGCAGGAGCGGAAGGAAGAGCAGGAGCAAGAGGAAGAGCAGTGGAGGGGTGGAAGTGGGAGGAGGAGTTGGCGTTGGCGGTGATGACGGTGGTACCACCAATCCTGGCAGTGGTAGCGGTGGTGGTGGTAGTGGTGGTGAGGCTGGCAGAAGCGGAGAAGGCTGCCGCGGAATCTGGGTAGAGACAGACAGGTGCAGATCGGCCGTTAAGCTCACCGCGGAAGAAGGGTGCGACTCAGAAGAGCTCGAGAAGAAGACTGATACTTTGCCGTTAGCGAGGTACAATAAATTCGACAACTGGTACACCGAAGTTAACCGTTCGCTGCTGAGACATCTTGGTGAGAAGCCATTTCGGCGAAGAAAAAGAAGAGGAAATAGAAGAAAAAAAGAAGATGAAGAAGAGGAAGAAGAGGACTTAGAAGAGGACTTAGAAGAGGAAGAAGAGGACTTAGAAGAAGAGAAGAAATTGAGGGAAGAGGAGAGAAGACCGAACGAGAAGGAAAACGAATACGAAGGGGAAAGAAGAAAGAAAAAAAAAAGAAGAAAAAAAAAAGGGAAGAAGAAGAAGAAGAAAGGAGTACAAGATTTTTAAAAAAATTCGTCGATTAATTTAATCGCCATAAGAAATTATTCTCTAGAGGTAAATAGATTCGATATTTATATATATATATAAAATGGATAGATTACGATCTACATTTAAGAGATCACGCACGCCTACGGGAGAAGAAATGAAGTCCGAATCGAAATTAGAGGTACCGATACAAATCAGATCGGCCTCGTTCGACGAGAACCAATCGGACGCAGAGAGAAAGAAAAATGCGACAGGTGGTGATGTCGATGGTCTTTATTCTATCACTGGTACCAGCAGCGTTTCTACATCTTGCGGTGAGGCATCGAGATCACCGAGAACGACCCCGTATTCCTCGCCCTGTTCTTCTCCCGCAAGATCGCAGATATTCGTTGGACGTCGCACCGGAAAGAAATCGTCAAAATTAAAGGTACCACAAATTCAAATCGGACAACGTCCGAGGACCTTCGACATTTCCGAAAAAAATCTTCATTACCCGCCGTCGCAAATCGAGACTCCGACGACACAGGTATCCGGTTGCTGTCATTGTGCCTGTGTCGAAAGATACAAAAGTCGAATTTTAAGAAGTAACAATGTCGGAAAAATCACGACCGATACCAGTACTACGGCCTCGTCGAAGTCCAGAAAAAACGAGGACGAAAACGACGAAAATGACAAAAAAGCCGACGCTGACTTATTAAAAACCGTTAACGACGACGATCTCGTCAAAGTTAACGCGGAATGCCGTAAGTACGATTATCGGCAAAATTCTGGTTATAAAATCGAATCTAAGAGCGACTGTAACGAAGAAATAAGATTCACGACAACCAGCCTCACGATCTACAAAGTCTCCACCGACGAAGACGACGAAAATCAGGTACCATCAAAATCTATAATAAGAGCGAGAGAAGTAGCAGGAGATGAGGAAACGAAGTATTCATTCGTTTCCACCGATCCGATCGGTACGACTATCGCCGGGACCAATTTGGAGATGAACAAAAAATTATGTCCCGAGAGAGAAAATTATAAATCGATGTCGTACCGAAAATCATCAAGGAAAGAAATTCTTACCCCACCCCCATACTCCACCCATTTTTGCGGGCTCCTGCATTCGAGTACGGTGGGAGTCGAAGAGGAGGAAGACAGCCATGGAGGGGATGGCAGAATGGGTGGAGGTGGTATGATCGGTGGGTGTGGTAATGGTGGTGATGCTGGAACCAGTGCGGAACGCGCTGGTCCGGCTGGCAGTGTCAGAGGAGCTGCCGGAGGAGTCAGTCGTTGGAGAGAAGATAGATCCGGAACCATCAAGAACGACCTCCTCATCCATACTATCAATACTGACGAACTTGAAAGAAAAAGTCCTTCATCAATTGAGTCCAGCTTCAACGATAAAGAAGACAACGAGCCTCAAGATCATTCGGTTTCATTGGACTCATCGACAAATTTTGGAAGATCTGGAAGCATCGAAATCATGCTGCCGACGAAAGAAGAAAGAAGTTACAAGACTCTTCTACATCCCGAAGCCGACGATGAAGACCGTCCTTCCAGAAGGTGCGTAAGTTTATCGAATGGGACAAGCGTCTTTATTCTCGATGTTGTAATTTTTTTTTCTTTCTTTCTTTCTTTCGCTGTTGTTGCTTCTTCTTCTTCTTTTGTCTTTTTTTTTTTTTTTTTTTTCTTTTTTAATATATGGTTGTCCTCATCGTTCTCGTTGTTGTTAAATCTTTTTTTCCTTTTTCTACATTTTCTTGCCACCATTGTCTTTACGTCGTTGAAATTTTCTGCATCTACTTTACTTGTTCGCTCCTGAATACGTCTAACTATTACTACTGTTCTACCCTTTTTTTTATATCTCGCGAAATTTTCACCATTTTATGTACTACTTTTCTCTCTCTCTCTCTCTACTTAGGCTCGTCAGAGTGTTTCGGTAATAACGCGTTTGCTACCGTTAACAGAGATATCGTCTTTCTCCGCGAAACATCGACGATATTCATTTTCTCGTCCCTCGTTATCTTTGAAATGTTTTTTTTCTAGAAAAAAAAAAAAAAAAAAATTCCTCCTACTGAAATCAACGCCCGAGCGTGGCGTAACGTCTCTTTGTGTGCCTAAAGACGCGTATATTTTTTTTTCTTTTTAATTAATCCTACGAACGTGTGAAATTCATACGTTTATATATATATTTTAATAAAAAGGGTATATCTGGTTACACTCAATATAATATTTCAATGTGATATTTCATTTTCCATTTCTTTGAACTTGTATTTCATCCATTGGTTTTAATATTTGAAGTAATGGTGCCAGATTACAAAGGGAGAAAAGATCTTTCTTCTTCTCAAACAGAGAGACAGAGAGGGAGAGAGAAAAAAAAGTGAGAGAGAGAGAGAAAGAGAGAGAGAAAAAAGTGAGAGGAAAAAGTGAGAGAGAGAGAGAGAGAGAGAGAGAGAGAAAAGTGAGAAAAAAAAGTGAGAGAAAGAGAGAGAGAGAGAGAGAATCCTTTACATATTTTATTACATATCAAGAAGACATCGCAGGGTTCGCAAAAAACGACGAGAGTGACAGCAAAGTTTTTATGGCGACCCATAAGATTCTCGTCGTTTTAAATTATCGTTACGTGTAAAATTCTTTTCATTTCTCTCTCTTTCTCTCTCTCGCTCTCTCTCTCTCTCTCTCTCTCTCAAAAAGAAAAAAATACGAAAAATAAAAAATAAATTTCTCGTTGATATAATAAACGGGGGATATGTCGGAGGAAGATATAATTTACATCGAAAATTCTATCTTCCAACCGAAAACGCATCTTATTAATATTATTTTTTTCGATATCCTTTTACCTGTCTTTTCTTTTCTTCCCCGAGTGACCGTAAAAACATTCATTAAATCGAGTTTTACAAATTCTCTGTCGTTTACGATAAAAAAAGTAAAATCTTTGCGATCATTTAAGAGAGAGAGAGAGAGAGAGAGAGAGAGAGAGAGAGAGAGAAGAAGTAATCCTTCGAGGAGGTAAATCAACAGGGTAAACATTTTTTGGGTCAACGGGGGTACACCACGAAACCCATTTCCTTTCCTTTCCCTATCTTTTTCTCTCTGTATTTCCTTTTGGACTGACTTGAATTTTTTATTGACTCTCCCGACATACATTATTAAACATCTAATTTTACACACAACGGGAAAGGCATATCTCCCTTTCTCTTTCTCTATCTTTCTCTCTCTCCCTCTCTCTCTATTTCTTTTTATTTCATTTTTTTTTTGAACGTATAGCGATTTTGAACATTAAAGAGATAGCAAGTACTCTCAGGTTACGTTACGAAGAACGTTTCCTGAGAAATCCTCCTTTCCTTTTCCTCGGAAATCCTCACAAATCACCACTGTAACTTAAACACCACTAAATTTCTACTATTACCTTTTAGTATTACTACTATTACCACTAACATTATCACCACCCAATACGGCAAAGACAAAAACGATTGCTACTTCCATATTATTAGATCTTTTTACAAAAAGTGGAAGAAAAGAAAGACAAATCAGCTCCTTTGACTTTATCAGCTTCTTAAAACACACAGACATACTTACGCGCGCGCGCGCTTGCACACACGAACACACCCATCCATCGATCCATTATCCACCCACTCACCCTCCACACCACCCACTCACCCACCACCACCTACCCACCCACTCACCCTCCACCCACCCACCCACTCACCCTCCACCCACAAAACCTCCACCCACCCACCCACTGACCCGCCCACCCACTCACTGACCCGCCCACCAACTCACTGACCCGCCCATCCACCCACTGACGCACCCATCCACCCACTGACACACCCATCCACCCACTGACACACCCATCCACCCACTGACACACCCATCCACCCACTGACTCACCCATCCACCCATTATTCCATCCTCCCACCCACCCACCTATCTATCATCCAGCCAGCCACTCACCTTACCACCCATCCACCCATTCAAACATTAACCCACCCACACACCCATCCACCCATACACCTATCCACCCACCCAACCACTCATCTACACACTCACTCATCCTGCCACCTATCCACCCATTCAAATACTAACCCACCATCCACACACCCATCCACGCACCCATACCCACACCCACTCATCCACCCACCCACACCCACACCCACACCCACATACACCCACCCACCCACCACCCACATACAAACCCTCTCTTTCGCTCTCGCTCTCTCTCTCTCTCTCTCTCGCTCTCTCTCTGTTTATCGTTTACTTTCGTTCTTACCGTTACCACGACAACCGCACTTGAAAATTTAAAGCAATCGTAGATTATTTATGCAACTGTACTTCGTGGAGATCCTGCAATCGGATATTGGACCAACTTACCTTTAGGAGTTAGAGAGAGAGAGAGAGAGAGAGAGAGAGAGAGAGAGAGAGAGAGAGAGAGAGAGAGAGAGACAGATATAGATAGATAGATAGATAGATAGAGAGGGAGAGAGAGAGAGAGAGACAGAGAGAGACAGATATAGATAGATAGATAGATAGATAGATAGAGAGGGAGAGAGAGAGAGAGAGACAGACAGATATAGATAGATAGATAGATAGATAGAGAGGGAGAGAGAGAGGGAGAGAGAGAGAGAGTGAGAGAGAGTGAAAAAGAGAGAGGGAGAGAGAGAGAGTGAGAAAGAGAGAGAGAGAGAGAGAGAGAGAGATAAATGTTGTAAGAGATAAAGAGAGCGAGAGTGAGTACGATAGTGAGAGCGAGAGTGAGAGTGAGAGTGAGAGTGAGAGCGAGAGCGAGAAATGTAATTTATCTCTGGTATTTCCTTTAACGACGTTTATCTCTCACTCTCTCTCAAAATTCTTCCTTTTTTCTGCAAACTATGTGCCATTCGAGGAGCAATTAGAAAAGATGACTCATTTGTCTCAGTCATGAATCCGAGCACGTTACTACAGCGCGCTCGAGAGTATTTGAGGTGGATGATGTGGGGGGAGGGCGGAAGGGGGAAGGAAAAACAAGTCGAGGGTTGAAGAGGGTTGGAAGGGGATAAACGGGAGAAACAGAAATGGGAAGTGGTTGGCTGGTGGGGGTGGGGGTGGGGGTGGGTATCTAACATTTGATAAAACCAAATCGCGGGGGATTAGAGCGAAGGATGATGATGATGATGATGATGATGATGATGATGATGGGGGGGGGATAGGAAGGATGGAAAGGGGTGGGGGGTGAGAGGAGAGTGGGGTAAAAGGATCGATAAAATTTAAAGAGAAAAGTTGCGAAGAAAAATCGAGTGTGATGAATGGATGGTGGACGGACGTTGTTGATTAGGTTTGAAAAAATTAATAACAAGAAAACTTTTGAAAACATCGTTTAACATTTGTAATTAGAAAAAAAGTAATAGGTGCGATAAAACATGAATTGTGAGCACGTTCGTACTGGAGAATGGTTTTATTTTGTACGTAATGACAATTTTTTGATATAAGCATACATAATTCGAATGTAATACTTCGATGACTCGAATTTTAACATAATTTAATCAATGTGCCTCCTATTAACATATTACATGGCTTTTAGCGTGATTTGCGAAAGATTTACAATATTCTTTATCTTCGTCCTTATTTTTATCTTTATATCTTATACAAGAGCTTAATCGCATTCTTAAGATTATAAAATCGGTCTGTTCCTTACTTTTAATCGTTTCTCTACGCGATACAAAATCCTCTATGGGCCGTATTTTTGTTTTAAATCCAAAAAAAAAAAAATTGGGGAACAAAAGATCAGCGATTATAAACCTAATTTGTGCAAATGAGAATAATAATTTCCGTTTAAACAATTTCATGGAAGTATATATTCATTAGGTAACTTTCAGGTCACAAAACAGTAACAAATTGAAAATTAAAATGCAAACAAATAGGTTATCGCTGTTTTACAAATCCAAAGCCATTATGCGCGCCATTTTAAGCTTTGTAATTATCGACAGAAGCACCAATAATATCGGGCCCATAGAGGATTAATATATAAATATATATATATAAATATATATATATATATATATATATATATTTATATTTATATATATTTATATTTATATATATTTATATTTATATATATATGTAATATATGTATATATATATATATATAAATGTAAATATATAAACGAAAAATGCTTAGAGATAATGTATACGTGTTTATGCGCGTGTTTGTTTGTGTGTAAAGCAATATTACGCGTGTATTTAACTGAATTTAATTAACGTTCGTTTAAAATACGTCAGATATAAAAAGAGATAGATATATTCAAAAGAAACAATTTTTCGGAAATATTAACAACCAAATATTCTCTTTCTGTATTTTTATCTTTATTTCTTTCTCTTTTTTTTCTATTTCTATCTTTGTTTTCATCTTTCTATTTATGAAATTGTTTCGATCAAAGGTAATTTTGAAAAAAAAAAAGAAAAAAAGAGAAGAACAGTACAAAGCGAGGATAATTAAGATGTTAACGAAACTTTATTCTCTCTTTCACTCGGTCCCCCTCTCCTTTTTTATGAATTTCTTTTTATCAATAGCATTACAAAAATGAACAAAGCGAAGATCGTTATAGGATGTTTAACAAAAAAATAATTTTATATATTTACCAGATCAACATCGTTTTTATTATTTTATATCTTTTATTTCTCTCTTTCCCTTTAGATATTTTTCATTTCACATTTGTTCGCGTTAAATCCCCCGAAAAAATGTAAGATCACGATGAATACTAATTGCAAGAAATTTCCCCTTACCCCACCCCACCTCCCCCCTCTTTCTTTCGTTCTTTCTTACTTTCTTATTTTCCTTTTCATTCGTTAAGAAAGAGAGAAAAAAAAAAGAGATAAAAGATAAAGAAATGATAAATGGAGAGAGATAGAGAGAAAGTGAGAGGAACAAAATGAATAAAAGTATTAAGAAACTTTAAGAAAGAAAACTTAAGAAAGTAGATATTAAATATTAATAATAATACTGAATAGTTCAATAATATTAAAGATATTATAAATAAATAAATATATATATATATATAATATATGAGATAATTATAATATATATAAATAAATAAATAATATAATAAAGAAATATATATACATATATATATATATATATATATATATATATATATATATATAATATATAAATATAATATATGAAAGATGAAGACGAAGGCCGCTCCTAACATGGAGTACAGACGCCCACCTACATGCCTTCCTAGTTTCTAATTTCTAATTAAGCATGTAGGATTTTTTTCTTGTCGTTTGGTCCGCGAGTGGCATTTTATTCACCACCTACTCGATATATCTATCGAGTATTCCCCTATCCGCCACCTGGGGACGCGCCCTCTAGAGATGCAACAACTCCCCGAGGGGAAAAAAAAATAAAAAAAAAAATAATAATAATAATAATAAATAAACAATATATATACGATATATAATGCATATAATATATATTTATATATAGAAGTGATTTATAGAACGAGAATAAGGTTAAAACTCTTCTTTAAAATTTCTAAGTGTGGGATGAGGAAAAAGCGTTTAAGATGATTTCTAATCGTGTCGATTTTAACTAATCGTGAGAGAAAGAGAGAGAGAGAGAGAGAGAGAGAGAGAGAGAGAGAGAGAGAGACTTTTAATTATCTTTTATTAAGCTGATAAACGAGAAGGACTATTTCATGCATGTATAATGAAACGATTTTAGTGATATAGTAATAGTAGTAGTAGTAGCAGTAGTAAGAAATTTTGTGAATAGGCTAGCGTAGGGTAGGGTAGGGTAGGGTAGGGTAGAGTAGAGTAGAGTAGGGAGGGTAGAATAGGATAAGGTAGGGTAGGGTAGGGTAGGATAGGATAAGGGTGCAAAGGGGTGAGATGTGGTTGGGGGTTGGAATCGAAAGGTGTCTAAAAAATTTCATTAAGGATCATCTCTTGTAACGTATTATTCGAAAGTGGTAGTAGCCTCTTAGTTAAGTTTATCGATACCTTGTATATATCTAAGTATATATGAAAATGTTTGTATGTATATGTATGATACATACATACATATATATATATATATATATATATATATATATATATATATTCGGATCTAGTGCTTCGAGATCGCAAGAATAAATCTTTCGATTTTAGTAGGGAAGTGTGTAATGATCGTTCGAGAAAGGGTTTTTCGATTGATTAAAATTTGTTCATCGTTAAATTAATTCTATCTCGAAATTGCTTCGAAAAAGAAAATGACTTTTATGGAATATTATGTTCTTTCTTCTTTTTCTTTCGTTCTCTTTTTTTTTCTTCGTTTTCTACTTTCTCACTTTTTTTTTTTTTTTTCGTATTATTTTCGATTTAACGATTTCGAGGTATGAGTTACGATATAAATACGATCATTATTTGTAAGCGTCGATTTATTTCTTTATTTTTTTTTTCTTTATTTTTTTCTCCTTTTTTTTTATTTATTTACTCATTTTTCTTTTTTTTTTCTTTTTTCTTCTTTTATTTATTTATTTATTTATTTACTTATTCATATTTTTTATTATTTTCCCGAAAGTATTTCGGGATATGAATTACGATATAAGAACGATCATTATTTCTAAGTGTCGATTTATTTAATTTTTTTTTTTTCTTTATTTTTTCTCTTTTTTTTTTTATTTATTTACTCATTTTTCTTTTTTTTTTCTTTCATTTATTTATTTATATTTTTTTTTATTATTTTCCCGAAACGATTTCGAGATATGAATTACGATATAAGAACGATCATTATTTGCAAGCTTAGACTATTTATTTAGTTTTTTTTTTCTTTTTTTGTCTTCTTTTGTACTTTTTTTTTCTCTTTTTTCTCCTTTTGTACTTTTTTTCTCTTTTTTCACTTATTTATTTTTTTTCCTTTGTACTTTCTTCTTCTTTTTCTCCTTTTGTACTTTTTTTCTCCTTTCATTTATTTATTCTTCTTTGTCTCTTATATATATTTATTTACGTACTTATTTATGTATTTATTTTCTTCCTTTTGCCTCTTTGGAAAAATTAATTCCAAGGGAAGAAAATATCGATTATATTTCTAATAATAATTGTCGCATTAGAAAATAGTTAATTAAACGTCGCTAAACATCGAGATTATGTTACATATCTTTCTCTCTCTCTCTCTCTCTCTCTCTCTCTCTCTCTCTCTATATATATATATATATATATATATATATATATATATATATATATATATATATGTATATGTATATCTCTATTTTCGTAGAGAAAGCGAAATAATAAAGTAGACGAAACGATCCTAAAATAATGAATTAGAGAAATTATATATATATCGGGTCAAGGGAATCGTGTCAAATCATTTCCATAAGTAAACCATCGGTCTTCATGTATGATACTTAGAGACATTATACGGAGTTGTGAAGTGGTAGATAACTATTATGTAGGTCGGTGTTTGGCTTTTTATAATTAATCGAGAGAAAAAAAAAAATAAGAGAAAGATAGAAACAGAAAGAGAAAGACCATTCTAAGTCTATCTAATATACTCCTTTTATACTCTGCTACCGTTTCTCAAATAAAACCAAACGATCCGGATAACGTGAAACGAATGATCGTGGCGTTTTTCTTTTTACAGAAACATGGATCACGGATGAAATGTTCGGCTTGTCGCGTGGTAGTGCATACGGTTTGCGCGACAAGCTTGAACTTCAACTGCAAAACGAGCTTCCGCGACGTTGGAATACGACAGTATCGCGAGCAAACCGCGAAGAATCACCATTGGGTACATCGACGTTCGCAAAAGGGCAAATGTGCGAACTGCGGAAAAAGCTTCCAATCGAAGCTAAGCTTCGCGTCGAAGGAGATCGTCGCGGTTACTTGCCGCTGGTGCAAGACCTCATATCACAACAAGGAGGCTTGCTTCAACGTCGACAAAATCGAAGAAAATTGTGAGCTCGGATTGCACGCCTCGATCATCGTGCCACCATCTTGGATAATCAAATTACCAAGAAAGGGTAGCTTCAAGAGCAGCCTGAGGAAGTCACCGAAGAGAAGGAGTAAGAGCGCTGGCAGTGGCCCTTCGACTTCCAACACGAGTCGTAGAAACTCTAAGGAGAAGGAAATGGAAAGAGAAGAACAACAACGACAAAAAATAGAGGATCAGGCTCAATTTTGGATAGTCAAGCCTATACCGACCGCCGCCGTTAGGCCGGTATTAGTCTTCATCAATCCAAAATCAGGAGGAAATCAAGGGGCGAAATTACTTCAGAAGTTTCAATGGCTCTTAAATCCACGACTAGTCTTCGATCTTACTCAGGGCGGACCAAGAATGGGGTGAGTAATTTAACCTAAATTTCATTATCTTCTTTCATTTGTATAGATAATCTTTCTCTTTTTGTTTCTTTTTTTTTCCTCGTACAACCCGTAACGTCAAATATGAGAATAGATAAATTTGCAAAAGTAGTAATTTAATCAAATTAATCGCATTATTATTAACAAGTTGAAATATTTGTCTGTTTATCTAGATTGGAATTATTCAAGAGGGTACCAAACTTGAGAGTGTTGGCTTGCGGCGGTGATGGAACGGTTGGATGGGTCTTGTCGATCTTGGATCAAATTGGCGCCCCATCACCACCAGCAGTAGGGGTACTTCCGCTTGGCACCGGAAATGATTTGGCACGGGCACTTGGCTGTGGAGGTGGCTACACCGACGAACCGATCAGCAAAATATTATCGAGTATTGGCGAGGGCGAAACGATACTACTGGACAGATGGCAATTGGTCGTCGAAAGAAATCCTGACGTACCAAATGACGACGAGAGCGGAAAGGCCAAAGAAAATCTACCATTGAATGTCGTCAATAACTATTTCTCCCTTGGAGTGGACGCGCACATCGCCCTGGAATTCCACGAGGCAAGAGGTGAGTTCATTTCCAAAACAAAATAAAAAATATTTGTCCGTTTCGTTTCGATCGATTCGTGGCGAGAAATTCGTGCTTCTTGAAAAAAAAAAAAATAAAAAAATAAAAAATACGAGAGAAAACGAACAAAAAAGTAGAAAAGAAGAACGAACAAAAAAAATGGAGGAGAAAACAAAAACTGAAAAATATAAAATCAAAAAAAAAAAAGAAAAAAAAATAGAAAAAGAAGAAATAACGAACGTTTTTCACTTCGAATTTGGAGAAAGAATGACATTTTTGTTAGTTCCTGATCGTTTCAAGTCAAACAAATCTCAAAATCGAACACTTTAGTGACATATCCGGTATACGTATATTTAATTATGTAATTCGAATTTAACGATCGCGCGCTTGTAATATACGTGTACGCGTAAACATATATATATATATATATATATATATATATATATATATATATATATGTGCATCCTTGTTTTAACTTGGAATGTTTTAATTTTCTCAACAGAGGCGCATCCAGAAAAATTCAACTCAAGACTGAGAAACAAAATGTTCTACGGTCAACTGGGAGGAAAGGATTTGGTACGAAGGAAATGGAAGGATCTCGCGGAATTCGTAACACTGGAGTGCGACGGCCAGGATCTGACGCCAAAACTGAAGGAACACCGTGTACACGCCATCGTCTTTTTAAATATTGCCTCGTACGGTGGCGGTACTCATCCATGGTGTTCCGGCAGTACGGCGAAAGATCCATCGACCGAGGACGGGCTGATCGAGGTCGTTGGATTAACGACATACCAATTGCCCTTGCTGCAAGCCGGTGGTCACGGTACTTGCATTGCACAATGCAGCAAGGCCAAATTGGTAACCACTAGGACTATACCGATGCAGGTAAGGATAATAACTTATTTGGGATTAAATTAAACTAAACGGGGATCGTCAAGGATGAAAACTTGTAAAAGGGTTGTGTTGGGTTTGGCTAGGGGAAAAATATTAACCGTAAATTATTCAATGAAAATAGTCTTCATCCTTCGACTGTCTGGCGTTTAAAAAAAATATGATAACGGACAACAGGTGAACTAACACAAATGGAAATTTTTGTTTACAGATTGACGGGGAAGCCTGCAGATTGTTACCATCGATAATCAATCTGAGCAAGCTGAACCAAGCGACGATGCTTGCAAAAAGGAGGAACACAGCGAAACAAAAGCAGAACGTCGCCGCACTAGAAAGATTGAATATGCCGGTCATGAGGATAAAAATGGCCGAATACGTGGCATATTCTCAAGATAAAGAAAAATTGAAGAAGATAGCAGAGGCGCTGATGCCAGAACCATTGGACATGGATGCGGCGACGGATTTGGCAACCCTAAGAAATATCTTAGGGAAGAGCCACAACATAGAAGCCTGCTGTTTCCTCGATGGTAAGTATTCATAAACATTCCAATAAACTATTTTCTGCCGGATATTTCGGGTGTATAATATTTGTACATATACAGGGTGTCCGAGAATCACGGAGATCAAATTCGTAGTATTTATACCGGGGTCAAACGAATGAAAAAAAATTAAAAAAAAGAAAGACAATTTTCTTACGAACTGTCGCTTCATTGAAATAATATACGCGTATTAAATTTATTCCAGTAATGTGCGATACAATTTTGATACTCAATCCACCCTATTCTATTATACAATTTTTTGGGATATTTTCTATGCATGTCCTATTAAACTAACTGTTAAAGGAGGCCGCCTATAAAATACATAATATATATATATATATATATATATATATATATATATATATATATATATATAAATTATTCATAACATATCTCTTTTTAAGTCGTTCAAAGTATGGATAAAGAAAAAAAAAGAAAGCAAAGAAAATATTTAGACGGCCCCCAATAGCCGAAACACCCTGTATATTGTTGTACGTTATAACAATGGATATAATTATCGTAATATAAGGGAACACATATATATAAATTTGTATGTTTTTTTTTGTTGCAGGTTGCACAGCGGAAAGATTCTTCAGGATTGATCGTGCTCAAGAACCATCATATTTTGTTACCGACGTTGCCGCCGATATCGTTTACATCTTAGAAGAAAATAATCTGGACATGCCAACGATAGAAACCGAGATAACATCTATACAGGAACAAGAAAAGGCTCATCCTTCTCCTAGGTAGATAATAAAAACCAAACAAAACGAACAAACAGTAAAACAATATACGATAATAACGTTCATCGTATATCACGTCGAATTAAAATAGTTAATGAAGAAATCATATTCGTAATGAAAATAGCCATTAATCATAAAGATAACAGAAAGAATATATGATACAGAAAAGAAGGACAGCCTAGCGGTAAGCCGGCCGTGACTACGCCAGGAGGTGGCACAGATAATGATGAGGAAAGATCAACAGTTGTAAAAGGAGTGGAAATTCAAGAGAATGAAGATAAAAAAACGGCTGTCCAACCATCGAGCGCTAAAAACGTCAAGAGGATGATGGCTACAGAAAAGGAGAAGGAGAGAGAGAAAAAGAAGAATAAGGTGGCGGAGGTGGAGGAGGAGGTGGTGGTGGTGGTGGAGAAGGAGGTGGTTGTGGCGGAGGAGGAGGAGGAGGACGGGGTGGTGGAGGGAAACGTCCAACCGACGAATAAAAACGAGTTCGTCGGTGTAAAAGAAGAAATGGACACGGCAACATTACACGAACCAGAAAGAAGAATGATTAATACTGGAACACGAAAAAAATCGTCGGTAACAAAAAAAGGAAAGGAAGTGGAGGTGGCGGAGGAGGTGGTGGCGGAGGAGGAGGTTGTGGCGGAGGAAGAGGATATGAAGAACAAAACAAGAAAGAAAACATCAAAAGAAAACAACAATGGTGGCGGAGGTGGTGGCGGAGGTGGTGGTGGTGGTGGAGGCGGAGCCTAGGGAGGAGGTGGTGGTGGAAGTTCGTCGAAAATACTAAATTCGACGAACGGGGAGGGCTCCATTAGCCGAACGTCCTTCACATTTATAAGGTAAATAATTATTTTATGTTACTATTCATAAAGTAAACAAATTATTTCGTCATTCGAATGAGCGTTAAATCTCTCCCCCCCTTTATCTCTCACTCTCTCTCTCTCTCTCGACGATTCGTTCATACCCCTTGTTTAAATCATAAAAGTAGTCGCTCGAATTTGATTTTCTGTCTATACTGCCGTTTGTTTATGTCTGTCTGTTTTTGTTTCTAATGTATGGTTTTGTTTTTCTCTGTTTCAGTCCTCGAGATAGGCTCTTTGGCCTCAGTTTGGAGGTTAATTCACTAAACACCGGCCTACTCGAGAAGACTTGTGATGGAATTCTAAATGCCGCGAAGATTGGCGATTTTCCGGCCGTGAAGGAACTACATAGGAAGGAATATTCCCTTTTGTCTATCGACACGGCCGGACAAACAGCATTACATCTGGCAGCTAGATACGGACATAAAAATATAGTCCGTTATCTAATTGCCAGTGCTCCACCATCCATCATCGACATCGTTGACAATGACAAGTACGTATACAATTCATTAATACCGATTATGTGTCCTTGTGTGCGCGTACCTATCATGCGTATATATGTGTATGCATATATTCTTTCTCATATTTCTTTCGAATTAATATTAGAAAAGAAAAAAAAAAAAATATATATATATATATATATATATATATATATATATATTTATTTATTTAAACGACGCGTTGTATGCAATTAGAATATCGTTAATTGTTCTTTTAAAATGGAATGAGACAAAATTATATAACTCTAAAATAGCCGTTCGTTCACTCGTATGAAATGATTTCGCGTATGATCGTCCAGTTAGGTAAACGTTGTGTCACAAAGTTCGATCCTTACTTATGTTTGTTTTTCTGTTTTATACTATTTTTCCAGCCAGCAAACAGCGCTACATAAAGCAGCACGTTACAAGAAACGTCTCATCTGCAGCATGCTGGTTGCCGGAGGTGCGACACTGAGTGTAAAGGATCGTCGCGGCCATACAGCCAAGGAATTGGCTTTAATGGCAGAGGATCGCGAACTGGCGGCGTATCTACAAAGTAAGTTTAGGTGTTGTGTGAAATCATCTTTTTTGTATTGCTTTTTTAT